>WSXT02231987.1:0-16193 GCA_011762715.2 Neuroterus valhalla | reverse complement strand
TTAACCTCAGGGGCCTTTCCTCTATCCGCAACCTGGGGACGCGCTACGTAGTGGTGATAGGTACCCACCAAGTAGGACTTTTCGCAATAAATAGTCAAATTTTAAACTCTGGAAGATAAGTCGAAGAAGGAGAATGGAATAGTTGATTGTTTTTCACAATAATAATTTCAAAGTGAGAGCTGTTTTCCGCCAAGGAGGTCAATCTTCAGCTTAATAGTACAAATTCCGACCACAAAATATGAATACAAAAAAAAACTTGATTCTCAACAACAAAAGTCTTACATTTCTAACCGGAAAGGAATAATTCGTGAAAAACTTGTTGTTTGTTCAACCAAAAAGATACATTTCCCAACAAAAATCTACATTTTCTAAAGAAACATGAATATCAGTTTGCAACAAACCTTTTGAGTTTCTGACTAAGCAATCAAAAAATTCAAACCAAATTATTTAACTTTCCACTAGGGACACGTTTTCACCGAGACAATGAAATCGTCTGCAACAAATGATTGTATCCTGTTAATATTATCTTCTAATATGAAAAGAAAATATAAAAAGAAACTTGATTTTCTTACGGAATATATTTAGTTTCATAAAAACAGTTGAGATTTCCATCAGGAGAATGCATTTTAATAAAAAAGTTCATTTACATAAAAAAAAGTTCCTGAAGAATCAGTTAGGTTTACTGCCATAAAGATCAATTTACAGCCTAAACAATTATTCTCTGGCAGAACAATGTTTCTTATCAAGGTTATCCTTTTTCTTAATCATGAAGTTTAATATTTAATGAAATCTATGATCTTTACCAAACGGAATGATTTTCCATCTTTTATAAAAGGGATCAAATTTAAGGTTAGAAAGGACTTCTGTAGGGTCTGTCAAACCTTGTAGTTGGTGGTTCGGCTCAAGCATGCGAGACAACGGGGTCGAACGGATCTCTGCCTGCATGTGCATGCATATGTATATCAAATCTCTATAAACGGGCTCTGCTGTGTGAAAGAGAGGAATTATTTTCTACCAGTAAAGATAAATATCCATAAATTACTCAATTTTTATCCTATATCAATTGTTTCAAGAGATAAGGAAAAACTTACTAGATTTTTGAAATTTTGAATGAAAAAGGCAGACATTATTTAAAAAATAAGACTCTTGAACAAATAGGATGATTTTCGGTCTTTAAGCAAGAGGATGAAATTCTAGGTTAGAAAGAACTCCTGTAGGGTCTGTGTATGGAGATGTATGTATGATGGGTTCCCAAGATTCCTGGGTCGAGGAGCTTCCCCGGATCGACATTCAGTTTGGGTTGATGTACGGAAAGGACCCGCGAACTGCATAGCGACTAAGAAACAGCCCTCTATTCGTGTGGTGGTCCATGAACGAACATTCATTGAGACCACGATGGGGGGAAGGGGTCAAGCTTGAAGGGGTCAAGCGCTCTTCTTCTATCTGCCTCTATAGGTGGCCAAACTCAAGAAAGATGAGGAATGGACGGCCTCCCTGAAAGAGGCCTTAGGAATTAAAAAAAGCCTCAACGGTTCTCAAAAAAATATACTTGAGAGGCTAGTGCAGTGGGCCGCAAGGTCTGCTCCAGAGGCCGGTGTGCCGACGGACACAATTCCATCACCCAGCTGACAAACAGAGTGCCGTCAAGGGCTTGGCTGACTGCTGCCGAGAAGGCAGCTAATGAAGGTTACCGCTGTTATCCACACAGTGGTAATTATGGATACGAAATACCCGAAATCGCTGCTCACAGCTGAGCAGTTCAAGCTCTTCAGGGGGGCGCTAGGGGAGCTAAAGAAAGTGCCTCAAAAGCAGTAGCCGAGGCTCTAGACCCCCTCCTGGAGGGAAAGGATCTTTGTATTTGTCGCTGCTGACCCTGCGGCGAAAGCTTGGCTGCTGATTCCGGTAGTCAATACAAGGCCCTGTGAAGGTGCCGACATTAGAACGGATGGCATCGATATTACTCCAAAAGAGGCCAGAGACCTTGGCGGGGATTCAAGGTAAATCAAAGGATCCGTTTGTGATCCTTTGGCGATTACGGAGTACAACTCCTCGATGGAGAAATCGTCCTAGCAGACCGTCATGCACAAGGGGCCTCGGGATGAAGGCACAGTACGAAGTCCTAGATACAGCTCCTTGTTGTGCAGATTCCTAAGTCTAGCTTGCATCACAGTGAACAGAAACCTTTCCCAATGAAAAATGAACCAGCGAAAAAAAGCAAAGGCGGCGAAAAAAGAAGTAAACAATACTATGCACTATTACATACTACTATCAGTAATATTTTCCATGTTGCACGCTCAACAACAATTATTACCATATTTGTGTACAGCTCGTTTGATATAAAATTTTGGGAACCTTCTTAAATCACGTTCGATACTGGAGTCAGCATAGTTTTGGGGAAAAAATACATATTGATTCATAATAATAATTTTTCATAATTAGGGATAATTTAAAAGTCCTACCTACAAAAAAATGTCTAATTCAGTCTGGAGCGATGATTTATTATGTACCCACACTAACGTCGTGCTCTTCGGAAACAATAGGAAATCTACAGTGACAGGTTCGTCACGCTGTTAGTCGTGAACGGTCAGTCGGACAAGAAAAGTTTGGATATAAATTTTGTAGGTTTTATTGAGACAAACAACTTTTCTATTGACAGTCTTGCAAAAAAAAAAAATTTCTGTGCCCGCAACATTTTTGCCATTACAAATTTTCCTAAAAACCTACCATTCCCGAGATATTTCAAATCCATAAACTTTTTGAGTTTTCTCAAAAACCCGCCCCTGAACTATTCCAAATTTTTCAGTTTGAGCTTTTTGAATGCTCTTCTAGCTATTTCCTTTTTTTTTAATTCGAATGAAATCTATTCGAATAAATTGCTTAATCTCCAAATTCCATTTTGAAAAGACAACTCTTATATGTGAATTTAACAAAATTGCTAAATGGAAAATCAAAAGAAAAATCATGCAGAGGAATTGATTCTACGACCTTCTTTGCGCGAGCAAATGGTTTACTTCACGCAGCCGTCGCACCATCCAACTTTCAACAGAAACATACGGTCCATGTTCATTGAGAGTCACAGAGTTTAGGTTAACGATATGTGCTTAAAAGCTTGTGATAAGTTATGTCGTATTTATTTAATCGCTTTTCAATTATGTTTTTTGTAATGAACATATCAATATTTGATTATTTCATATTCTTCTCGAAAGTAGACACAGTCCCCTGAGCAAGCCGTCGGTTAACTTAGCTTGCTGTGGTTTCGACGGAACTCGCTAGGTGGGTCTGATGCAAGCGAGGGGTCGCCGAGCGAAGCTGGCGATCTCGTTCCCGACAGTCAGCCCACTTTTCGTCGTGACGGCCATATGAATTGCGCCTCCTTCTCTCTTACCCCCTGATTTTAACCGAATAAGATGACTTTCGAAAGGAAGCAGGAATTCTAACCAATGAAATCTTATTTTGGGCTCAAAAAGTTGAATCTTGAACGCAGATTATTGTTCCTATACTGAAAAGTCGAATCATCTGAAAAATCGTTAATTTTTTATCCGAAAAATGTAGCTTCAATAGAATGATTCTTTTCTAACCCAAGACCTTGGATATTTAATGAGAAAATATGGATATACAAGTTGAAAAATGATGTTGGATATTTGAACTAGAAATTGATTTTATTTCGAATCAAAAATATTTTTGATTACCCAAACAAGATAAACCTGCAGCTCTGGAATTAAATTCCTATCCTTCACCCTCTACCAAGGAGGAGAGAGAAGTTCAATTTTTGATTCACATTTCGAGTTAACGAATCGGAAATATGAATTCTCAAAAAAAAATGTGATGGTCTCCTATGAACCTAAATTATTTTCCACAAAATTCATCTAATTCGCATTGGGGCATCTATGTTGGAATTTCTACTAGTTTTTTTATGGAATTGTGGGTTTTTTCCGACTCCGTTTTCAAGAGAGACTCTTTTATTCTTTGTTTCAGTCGACAAAAAGACTACACGAAAATCACGTGTCTCAATCGATCTTCTAAGGCTGCATGATTATACGAGGATAAGCACCTTGCATTTGCCCTCCCAGCTTACCAAAAATTTTATTTAGTGAGTAGGTATTTGTTTTATTTGAAATTCGTATTTCTTGTCGTTACACTCAGAAGTTTTTCCTATGAATTTAAGTTCTTCTTCAACGGACACAAAATACTTCCTACCTCCTCCTCAGTGTAAAACTTTACCAATGATTACTCGTTTTATGCTGGCTTTATCTGTTTCTTCCTCTCTCCTTTTGTACCTCCTTCACATGACTAATGTTTGATGAGGCATGACTTTATTTACAGAAAATTTTCTCGTTTGACGTTGGTGTGTTGAAGAAATATCGACGGACTGACGTGGCTCAGCGAGGAGAGGGCGCTATGCTGATTCACAATCAGTGAAATAGAGAATATCATTTAAATGTTGGTCCGGAAGCTTTCATGCTCAATCAGGCTCATCCGAGCTTTAAGTCTCGGAACTACTCACGGCGAAATCAATTGTCTCAAAGAAATGTTGGAGGTCGCCACAAATTTTCAGAACAGATGTAGCCACCGGAAGCTACGATCACGATACTTTTCCCAGAACCATCGACCCCGACGCAACTGGAGGTAATACGTCATCCGACACGTCGTTTCCATAACACCGAAGATGATCGAGTCGGGAAAATCAACTGTTGATCAAGGGAACCTGGAGCGCATTCGTGGTTGCATAACCGTACTCACCGAATACACAAACTTTGCGTCGTAGGACGGCAAGACCACACTCAACGGACCGCTCAGGCAGGGGGGACGATGCCGTCGACCCAATCACTACCCAAGTGGATACCTCATTATAGGCAGTTATCTGACAATGACAGCCACTGTCCTTTCGCTGGATGCAACGAGAACTTGCTGGTCAGTGCAATGGCGGAGACGCAACTGGACTCCAGGAGAGAAGCGAACACCGTCCTCGGGTGGAAGAGCGCGCGAACGCCGGCCTCTCCACTCCTGCCGGTTGATACAGGGGAGACTAAAAACTAGAGGAACCTATGAAGGAGACAAAACACCGCAAAATCGCAGCTGCAAATCGAACACGAACTCGACTCCGACGAAAGCCAGCAGTAGCAGATAAATTATAAACATGGTGCTTGGTTTGATAATTTACACAATGAAGGATACAAATTATAAAATTGCTTTGGATGACATGAATGTTTATTGTACCTTGCGTTCCTGCTGTTGATGGCGACAGTAAAGAGGCAAAAAAGACTTCTTATGACTCATTGAAGCATGTAATAGAAACATGTGATTCGGGCGAAAGAATGAAATTACTCGGAGCCTTGAAAGGTTGGGTTGTGTGCAATGCGAAGGTACTGACAGAGTACTTGATCTTTCCGTAGACCCAAAAACGAATGGCTATGGTGGTAAAATGATCAGTTTGTGCTCAGGGAGGAATTTTTTTATTACGAACACTTGATTCAGGCACAAGATAGTACATATCTATACTTGTTGCACTAGAAGTACAAGAAGCATATCCTGAAATGGTGGATCAATATTTACGGCATCGCATAGAAAGCTTTGAGAAAGCATTAGGCATCGTAAATGTAAAGGGCTCATGGATAATACTGCGGGATGGAATCTTCGAGAGTGCATCGGAATGTGTATAGTACTGAGACTGTAAGAAGAAGGACAGAACAATGGAAATAAATTAATGAAATGATGAAGAAGAAGAGAAAATATACTGTTGAAAGGGAACAACGATAAAATTAGGAAAGAAGGAGATAAAAAGATGCCAAATGATTTCAAAGAAAATAAGAAACTATTTTCGAAATGGGTGAAGAAAACTAGGAAAAAGAATACTTGCGATAAGGTAGTCCGGATTGAGGATGCTAAGGGTGAAATATCATGAAATCCGGAAAAAGGTAAAGACCGTAGGAAGAATTATTCTAAAAAGCCTTATGAAGGTGCAGCAACGAAGCGTAATAACAATAACACAGACAAGGATACGTTACAGATATTTAGCTTGAGACAGATCACAGGAGAAAGCCTGAAAGTAAGCGGAAAAGTTTTCTGTGCATTTGTTGATGTGGAAAAATAGAGTGGTGGATTTATGTTGAAATATTTCCTACTTCACTTACTTGGAGTTCCCCATACCTATTGTACGAATTTCAATATAACGCGCCGAAATTACCTCTCCCATAAGGCCATGGCACTTCTTACCGACGAATCAGGTTCTGTTCCATGCTAAATCATAATCAGTAGGTATTTCGAGCATTTGGCTTGACAAACTTCACCTAAAATAGCCAGCCCTTGTTCTGCTGAATGTTTTCGATGCCAATAACTGTCTGGTGTCCAGCAGCATTTCACCATTAAAAACACCACTTCATTCTCCTAATACTCTCTTTGTGTTTGTATTTGAGTCGGTATCCAACATCTCAACTTTGATTCTAAAACAAGCGAGCGGATTACAATGCTTTCTCATATTGCAGCCACCATCACTGTACTTTGCGCTTCTCCGTGTTTCAATTTCAGCAAGTCCTACACTTTGGAAAAAGTGATTGCGAGTGAGGAAGAACATCATACAATATGACAGAAGACCTCCGAGATGATTTCAGAACGCCTATTGGTACTTTTAAGAATAATTACACATATCAAGAATGGTCAGTTGGTCATGGGGGCTAAGGCATGAACTTTGGACCCACGCTGTCTGGTTGTGGGTTCGATACCCCTCTTGCACTCTGGAAGAGCTTCGGCAGGCCACAGAGATTCGTGAGCGCGGTGCCTCTAGAGTTCTTCAAGTATTAGGTAGCTGTTGCTCTTGGTTTTTGGGAACCCACCTTAAATTGTAGGTTCCTCTCACCCCTGATGAGTCAGTGATGAGGTGTGCAAAGGAATGAATAGAAGGTTATGCCAAGATTCTCAAACCCGGTAAAGGAAGAGCGTATAAACAAATATTCCAGTTACACATATCTTTACGTACATCGTGTCGTTTTCATCACATGACATGAAACTCCGCGTAACTGTAGAGCTACAAAAACACTACTACGTCCTATCGTTCAACGCATCATGGAGTCGATATTTATTGTGTCCACCGAGTTTATGCTGAAAATAAGCTGCATCCAGGTGCCGTCCCCATTCCTATCTATATACTTGTGTCACGAGCGCATGGCCAACGTAAGCGTGCAACACAGGCGCCAATCGTGCGCTTCTTGGACATGAAAATATTTTCACGTGAATAGATCTAGATCGTATCTAGAACATATTACCTCTTACAATTACGATACAGCGGTAGATTATTTGTAACGATGGTCGCACAATTTCTGTCATAATTTGTTTGCTATTTTGCATCAGCATCTTGTGTTTAGAACTTTGAATACCATATCCAGATTCGTCTACCAAATGATTCAAATGTATATAAGTTTCGGGTATATTTACTCACAACTGAAGGTCAGTTTGATGAAAAACGTTCCGGAGAACTCACGTCTCAGTTTCTCGTTGCTTTTTCGTTTAGTTGCTGAATTCACTTTGTTCATATGTTCCTATTGTCTTACTTAGATGGAGAATTCGCTTTGTCAGCGTAGGTCCTCAGAGCCTCTTTAAATTTTTCTTGGACATGTTGATTTTATCGGACCTTGCAATAGGTCTCTTAGACTGTTTCGACAGTCCTTCTGCACACGCTATTTTTCGAATTTTTTGCCAACTCAGCTTCCTTGACCTCCTTGCTGCGTTGTTTGGCAATATAATTTCCAAGGATTTCCAACTAGCTTCATGTAGAACTTGCCTTCTCGCGCGTCGTCTGCATACTCGATAACTCTCGGAAGAATGATCATATTGGATTGTGCTTTGGCACACTTTTTTAAAACCGGAAAAGAAAGGACGAGTTTGTTAACCAGCTATGTTGGAAGAAAAGTTAGAGAGAGGAGCATTTTGAACATTTTTCCGGCCTTTTTTCCAAGGCTCAGAAACCGTAAGTATGGTTTTTTGTAGTAGGTGGAAAATGATACAATTCATTCTGATGACTCTTTTTGATAAAAACCAAATTGTCAGAGTAACGGTACAGTTCAAACACCGAGCATTGTCGCCTCGAGCATTGCCGCGTCCTCGGTTTCCCCCTCGAGTGCTACCCCCACTCCTGAGCATTACTCTCAACTGATGGATTTCATATCGAACGCTCCGAGCATTTCCGCGAGCATAAAGGTCGAATATTTAGGATATCTTTGGTAAAAATCTTCAAGTTTCTCAATTGCTTGGAATGCTTGTTTACATATACATATTAACAATAAAAAACCGCACAGTGTTCGACGTTTTTGAATTTACTCGCGACAGTAAAAAAGGGGCTACATTTCACAGCTGATATTTATTTTTTTTTTTATAAAGACTAAATTAAAATGACTCATGTTTTTTATTTTTATTTTTACTGTCTTGCCACAGTTGAGTCATCTAATGGCAAGAGTCAAAGAGAAAATTAAATGCATACACAGCTACTAAAGTTTGCAGATAATAATTTTAAGTAAAATTCAAATTTTGGAGTACATATCTGAATAATTCAAAACACTGTTTACAAGTTCCGTCCACTTTTACCGCGTGACAATGCTCGGAGTTTGGACGGTTTTTTCAAAATTCCAAAATATAAACGAAAATGAGAATTTTCAGCCATATAAAGCCAGGTGGAGAAGAAAGTCAGAAAAAAAAATGTTTCTTCTTGGGAGCCCTACAAGATGGTGAAGACAACTCTTCGGATTTCCTCAAAAAATCACTCGATCACTTTCGAAAGAATGATCATATTCGATCGTGCTATAGCACCCCTTTTGAGGGACCAAAAAGATAAGCCGAGTTCGTTAAACAGCTATTTTGGATGAAAAATCAAACAGGGGGAGCATTTCGAAAATTTTTTTGGACTTATTTTTTTCTAAGACTTAGAAACCGTAAGCAAAGTTCCTTATAGTAGGTTAATAATGAAACAATTTATCTTCATGACTTTTTTTGATGAAAACACAATTGTCAGAGTTATGGTTTCCTAAAAATTCAAAAATATAAACGAAAATGAGAACGTTCAGCCAAATAAAGCGAGATTGAAAAGAAAGTAAGAGGGAAAAAATGTTCCTTCTTGGGAGCCCTACAATATGGTAAATTCAGCTTTTTGGATTTTCTCAAGAAATCAAAAATTCACATTTTTATTGCACAAAACATAATAAAAAAACAGAAAGAGAATCTGCGAAGTTGATAACTTTCTAAAAAATGATCATATTCGATCGTGCTTTAGCACCCATTTTGATGGACCGAAAATACGAGTCGAGTTCGTTAATCATCTGTTTTGGATCAAAAATGAAAGAAAGGTGGCATTTTGAACATTTTTTTAGACTTTTCCTTCCTAGAATTAAGAATTGTAAGTACGGTTCCTTGTAGTAGGTGAAAAATGAAAAAATTCATCCACGTGATGTTTTTTGATAAAAGCAAAATTCGTAAATTTCAAATAAAATGAGAATTTTTAGCCAAATTAAGCAAAATTGGAAAGAAAGTCAGAGAGAAAAAATGTTTTTTTTTGGGAGCCCTACAAGATGGTTAATACGACTTTTTGGATTTTCTCAAAAATTCGAAAATTCCCATTTTGATCGCACAAAAAATAATGGAAAATATAAAGATTCATTTTTTGGTAAAACTATGCAAGCTACGGGAAAATATATATGAACTAAACTTGTGCACTAAAAAAAGATCTGCAAATTTGGTGAATAGAACTTTTTGATAGGACAATCAGTTTTTGCTTTATTTATTAAAAGCTATAAAATGAATTCATTTCAATCTGAAGAGATAACCATAAAAATCAAAATATAAAATTTTTGAAAAAATTACTAAGGCTAACACACAAGAATAATAGAGAAAAGTTGTTTAGCCGAAAAAAATCTGTAAATCTGTTAAAACTTTTCCCATTAGACGCGTAGCTTTTGTTTTAATCGTAAAAAATAAAATTAAAAATTGAATTTCCAGAAAAACTACGCAACATTCTAAAAAAATTAGGCAACAAAACTTCTCTACCGGCTTGTACAAACTTTGATCGAGTGTGCAGCACGAGACGAGAATGTATTCGTCAAGGCCGGATAAGCTTTAACAGCAGATAATTCACACTCATCAAACTGAAGGAGCGGACATTTCGCTTTTGAGTTCCACAAGCTCTATATAAACGAGGTAAGGAGGTACAAAGGCCGAGCGCGTAGCGCGACATAACTTCATAACCTAGCGCGGAGCGCGAGACGCGAAAGATGCGCGCCGTAGGCGCGTTCAAATTCGCGAGCAAAGCGAGCCGCGCGCGACGATAATGTGCCCGCGCGGCGGGAAGATTTTTTTGTTTTATTTTGTATGCTCTCCATATTTTGAATAAACTTAGTCGCCTTGACCTCAAAATCCTCAACTTCATTTTTAAGGATTGTCGCTGTATTTTACTATATGCAGCATCAATTCCTAATGCTACGCAGCCGCCATCAGAATTTTTTACTTCTCTTCTTTAAGGTTCTTCCTGCAGGACCATTCTTATGAAATGAACAACACAAAGAATCTGTCCAAAATGCTACACCGAACAAAGATTTCTGTGGATGGAGCAAAATCAAATTTAGTATGATGTTGCAATCGTTAAGACGAGGGAACCTAAACGTGAAGTAGTTTATTGGTTATATACAGTTATGAGAAGGTACATTAGGAATTATTCCTCATTATTCTGAATGCCTGAAACTAGTTTGGTAAGTTCAGGGAATCAGCCGAAAAACCTCTTAGGCATTTTATGTTCAGTAATAACCGGATCAGTTAAAGCAACTCCAATAACAGCATTGGGATCCATCTTGTGTATGTCACCCTTATACCTGTTTATTGAGAAGGCATATGGATTTTATCTAAGAGAAGAGTTAGGAAAGGTATGTACTCTCAAACTGCATGATGCAGTGACGGGTCCATCAAAAGGGGACAAGATCCTTCATATGCACTTCCACAGAATGATGAAAGAATACTCACATAGGAATCCCTGTAGAATTATCTTCAAAAAATGGTGAAGCTGTATGACGGACCAAGAAGAAATAATTGAATAACAAGGAAAGGACTCGTCTGGTACAAAACCCGTCTTAGAAACTTTCTTCCATCTGAAGATGTGATATCTGTGATGAATCTATTCGTTGATCATCACATCAACATATTTCCTGGAAGTAAGGCTGGCCTAAAGGCTTAGGGAAAATCACATCCAAACGTAAGAGCTTTCTCAAAGAAATTTCCGATGTCTCAGGAAAGGACTATGTTGGCCTGGTCTGGATTCTTGGAAACAAAAACATTGACAGGAAAGACAATGCTAAAATTCTCGCAGAAATTGAGACTAAAGAAGCCCTAAACGAATCTGAACCGTACTGCGGTGCAAGAAGTGCATCGACTGAGTGTGCTTTCGGAATGCGGCTCATGGTCCAGTGCCATTTGAAGGGACACCTAAAGCTTACATTGGAATTGAGAGTAATACTCGCTGCCGTGAATGCGGCCTCTTTGAGAAAACTGCAAACCGCAGCCTTTATGGAAAAACAACCCTGCCAGGAAGAAAATGAATTTAAAGCCACAATACAATATGTTACATTAACATAACCTCAGTGCTGAAGAGGCTAGATGTCCTAGTCCATTTGTGGTAACTATACCGCTAGCTGGAATTTCCAGCACCGTAATCGGCAAACACAATCTGACAAAGGCCCTCTTCCTTTCCCTGGAGGGTTTCGTTCCAGAGACACCCTAAAGTCTAGCAGCAATTTTCTATCGGAAAAATTGCTCGGTTCTTCAGATACATACTTCGTCTCAGTAGTCAGGCTTCTTTTACTGCGGACAATTATCCATATCCTTCCGGCTTCTTCCACATTTGTATGGAAACCTCGTGGTAACTGGTCATCCTAATTCCTTAATTTTTACCCAAATCTATTTGATGAGGCATGCTCTCTAGACTGTCGATGAGCTGAGTCGTCTCTGCATGAAAATCTCCCTACAGAAGTGATATGGAAGATATTTTCTGGGTCTTATTCAGTAAGGTTTAAGGTACGAACGATACGTAAAGAAGAATTTTTTTACCCAGAGATATGGATAAACCAACGGATTCCCAGGGCGAAGACCCTGAGAGAAGCTCAGTTATTTGGAAAACCGAAAAAAGAATTGCAATGGAGTGTGACTGGAAGGCACATTTGGACGAAACGATTTGCGTATTTATTATGCTGTACAAAACTGTTGTTTCTCCATTCACGAATTAAGAGGTAAAACACCCTACCTGAGTATGAAATAGCTGATATACTCTCTGTGTTCGGCAATCAGGTCAAGACTGTTTTCCCTGGGACAGGCGATGTATATTTTGTGCAGAGGCTGAAGATGTGGTAGTATCAAATTGTTTGGAACAGATACAAGACCATAAAAGATAGTTGAAAATACAAGGGTAAAAGAGGTCCCAGATGTGAAACAAAACGATGATGTAGAGCACCCAGGATAGTGTTGAAACATATCCAACTACTCTTTGAGATGCATGTCCTATACAGCATCTGAAATGATATCGGTAGGATCGCAAATAACCGTCTAGCAGTTTGGTTAGCCCCTCAAAGGAGTTCCTGAAGAGCCCTTTGCGAACTCACTCAAACTGTAAGAATAAAATCTAATAGTTTTGTAGCCTTATAAAGAGACAGAGCAATCGTCTCCGACACTGTTCGAGAGAGTTTTTGAATCTGAAAATGGCAGCATCAGAAGAAAGTGAAGAAACGTGAATTCCTTCTTAATTTCTTTATTATTGGAGTATGCCCGGAGATAGAAAATTTGAAAAGTTTGGCAGTTTGGCAGATTTTCCTGGTTATTCTGCTCAGTGTGGTTTGAGGCCAAATGCAATATGCAACTCGAAAGATCCATTCGCAAGTAAAAAAGCTTGGAATCATGCCTAATTCATCTTCAAAGCAGTAGAGTAGTGGTAGGAATCGCTCCCTACTCCGTGGAAATGTTCAGGGCTAGCGCTCTAATTAGATTATTTCTTGTTGGCACAAAGCGCCTTCCTGCTCTGCTTCGCACCTCCAACTCTTTGTTTTACAATATTACTTTTACTTTTAAGGGGGTTTCATAGAGTTCTAGAATACAATATTACCTTATAAATATGATTATAGGTATTCGTGAAGTGGAACTTGACAAAAATGTCAATTCTTGAATATATATTAGGAATAAAATAAATGAGGTCAGGAATGTTGAAAGAACTTGTTAGATATTTATTCCAGATTGAGAGGCATATAAATTCTTTGAAATCAAAATTGCTGATGAATCAAATTGGAAAGTTGAATTATTTATTATATCGTTGGATTCTTGATTTTCTGTTTCATTTCCAGGGGTTGCAGATTTCAATTCTTTGAAATCATCAAAAGAGGAAATTCCGACCACAAAATCAAAAAAAGAAGAATCAGATCATGGAATGAGGTGCAAGAATAGCTACAGTGAAAAGCAATGGACAAGCAATGATCGTCAAGGTGAAAGCTGGGAACTCGAATTTGCAAAACCAATGCTTATAAAGAATTCTAAGCAGAGGTCCTCAAAAATTTAGGTTTCTAATTTTCACTTCCTTCACATGGTCGATGTTTAGCAATTTATCTTTACTTTTTGCATACGCTTTGACAAACACGATGAAAAGCATAACCGTTTTCAGGCATCGCTCCATCACAGAGCTTTACTTTTTGACAGGCATGTTTGGATTGATTATATGTCCAGAATACATAGGCGTTCGGGTTACTCGCACATACGGGATCCTCTTTAAAGGCCGGCGAGCAAGCGATACATGAAAGAGAGAAAGATATGAATTAATTTTGCAATAATTAAAATAGTATTTTATGTAAGGGTTATTCTTAGACAATAGACCAAACAGGTCAATTTCAAACTGAGAAGTACGTTTTCAACCACGAAGATTGAGTTACCACCAAAAATTCAATAATTTTACAAAATAAATGAATCCGCAATCAAGCAGTCGGATATTCATAAAAAGAAGATTCACTTCGGAACGAAAGTTCAGCTCTTATGGTTCGCAGTTACGAAACTTCATTAATTAATCTTCTTCCAATTACAAATTCTTCTAATAGTTGGAAATAACTTTTTTTCGTTAACAATTTCACATTTTAGTTTTTCAATCAAATTATTAATATTTTTTACCATCTGCATCGCATTCCTCGTTCGTCATGATGTAAAGAAACAGGAATAGGGCAAAAATCTTGGAATTCATTTCTCAAAATTCCTTTTTTTTACTCTTGTAATTTTTCGAATGTTGTCGGCTCGCTGTCTTTTTCGTGACTGTTTTATAGATTATTTCTCCTTGCAATAAAAAAATACTGAAGAATTTTTTAATCTCTTTCGAACACAAGAAACACCAATAAACGCAAAGAAGATATTGTGTTTAACTATAAATGTAAGGTTAATGATTTTTGAAGTGCGGAATTTTACATAAATATTATATTTAACAAAGGAAAGAGAATTTCCCGAAGGAATTTATCATTTTGCAAAGAAACATACAAATTTCAAGCCTGGAAATAGGTAAACTTAACACAAAAATCTCTACGGATCTTGCACTCTTCTGCATTTTATATATAACATCTAGCACTTATTCTAGCCTCTTTTGAAAAAGTAGGAACATGCTAACCTTTGTTTCGTAGAAAATTCTCCATTTGAAAAAGTATCCTTTTTAGACATATAATAACTGTAGGCGTCTTAGCTCCAGAACCCTCCACACCATCCTTACGGATTTCAACCGTTGTTTTTGGCCTCATATTCTTTTCTAACCTGACGTTCAAATCCACACCGGGCAATTCCTCACAAGAGTATCTTTTCAGATTTTAATTCCTTATAGCTATTCAGCGAATTCCTAGCAAACAAAAGTCAGACACTGTGAAGCCCTGCCTGCGGGAGTAAGGTCTTGTTTCGCCACGGGCTTCTTCTGACTACGCCTTACCACGCCTTCTTGCGCGCAATGTTCACACAGCTCGGCCGCCGAGGACCCCTTCCCACATAGCGCTTATCGCATGAACGCATCCAAGGTGATTAGAGAAGGGATTGACGAGTGACAGTTATTCACAACGTTGCTCACGCGCTGGACACCTCTGCTCTAGAGAGTGACCTGACATCCTCAAAAGATAATATAAGACACCCTTTCCAAGAGACTTACAATTTCTCACGCCTCTTCTCGAAAATGTTCCCTTCAAGACCATCCCTGATAATTGTGCAAGACTGCAAGTTAGCTTTGGTATCCATATCAAGCAAAAATTCTGAGTGAAAGTCTCTCGTATCCGCAACTCAAGAACGTGTTTTGTGTCCTGAATTTAGGATACTATAGCTCATAGCTCTCATTTAGAGAAAACGATATGTGTATGAGATATTTGGTTCGGTCATAAAATAATTCAAGTCAAGACTCCTCTGTAAATAATTGTCCTTAGAAATTTATTGTTTTATTGAGTGAATCAGAGGTTTCGTATGCAAAACGTATCGATAGTATAGAGGAACCCAGGAAATCCCCATCGAAGTTTTTGTCTTTTGAGTAGCCGAAAAAGGGCTGGAGTTCTAATCTATTAAACTGATATAATAAAGTTCAGTTTGATGCATCACCTTGATCAATATCGATCAAGTCGTAAAGTAACGACTGACAGTTCGTTTACTTCCTCAAAGGGATGCCTGAAGGGCCGTTGTTGAGGTTTTAGGCCTATAAGATAAAGTTCAATTAGTTGTCCTCAGAAGAGTGCTTGTTTGAATAAGTTTTTCTATTTGATGATGACGAGTTTTGTAAGAAATAAGAAAAAAACAAATTTATCCCTAATTCTCCTATCTTTCAGAATGCCCTATTCTGGAAAGTAAGAGACGTTTAACAGGCTAGCAAGTATTTCTAGCTGCTTTCCTCAGTGTGCTTTAGAGACGAGCGCAGAATGTGACTAAATAGCGCTAAAATCAAGAAGACACACACAGAATCATGCCTGATTGGTTCTTAAAACAAAGGTGGGAAGCGCTCCCTACCCCGTGAGAATGTTTGGTGCCAGCGCTCCAATCAGACTTTTTCTTATTGGAGCGACGCGCCTGCCTTCGCTGCTTCGCTTCTCTAACTCTGAGCGTTTGGATAACATTCTTGCTCCTAAGGAAGTTTTGTGCAGTTCAAGAGTACAATAGTTTCTAAAGAATATAATCGAAGGTATCCACTGAGC
>WSXT02231976.1:0-16193 GCA_011762715.2 Neuroterus valhalla | reverse complement strand
AATTTGATACCACTAATAGTTTCCGAGTTTCGCATACCGGGGTCACCTGAAGCCAGCACTACAACACATTTTTGGTAGAAAAAAAGTGCCCGGATTTCGTGCATAGCACAAATCCAGAGCACTTAATTAGCACTAAATTCCTGCGTAAAGGAGAATTTGATATCACTAATAGTTTCCGAGTTTCGCATACCGGAGTTGTGGCTTCAGCTGAAGCTAGCATTACTATATGTTTTTGGCCTAAATAACCGGGCACAGAATTTTTTTTCTACAGAAAAAATTAGCACTCAATAAGCGATAAATTATGGAATAGTGCCAATATCGATATGACAATGTTGTAATTCCAGCTTCCGGGACCTGCGTTTTCGTTAAGAATTGCTACGTCATCTTATCACTCTTGCTGAAAACTGTGATACATGATCTCCGTTTCTCGAACTAATTTCAGTCATGCATGCGATTCCTTCGATAAATGATACTTGGAACTTTAAAAAATAAAAGGGACAGCGAAATTGGTGGCCCAAGAAAGTTTTACTGCAAGGACTCTCGCGCTTTGAGCGAAACACGGAAGAACGGAATATATAAAACATGAAAGTCAGAAATTTAACTAGCGTGATGTGTAAGTGATTCAATCGGAGAATAGAAGATTAGCCATTGAGGAACGACGCTTTGAAATGCATGTGTTTATGTCGCTTTGGAGCATCTCGGGGTTGATTATTTGAGGGCAGCAGCGAAAGCGGAGAGGGAGTCAAGGAAAAGCTGCTGTAGTTGCGGATTCTGAAGTTGATCGGTAATGGGAAAAAATTGGGGCCAGTTACGGACCTGTGATTGAGAGCGAGCAGAGACTGCGTCAGCGAAGGATCTTTAGGTGCAAGCAGGTTCAAAGACGCTACGAGGTTTAGGAAGAAGGGAGCTTTCAGTAGGTTAGGGTTTAGAAAGTTGGTGA
Source organism: Neuroterus valhalla (assembly GCA_011762715.2). NCBI lineage: Eukaryota > Metazoa > Arthropoda > Insecta > Hymenoptera > Cynipidae > Neuroterus > Neuroterus valhalla. Next base: position 15,253 of record WSXT02231976.1, on the reverse strand, counting down.
TTCTGTCTCGACTCAATGCATTTTTCTGGTTTCTGGTGGTACAGGAGGCGGTGGCATGGTTTTCTCAGCAGGAGGTTCAAGCACAAGAGGCATGACAGTAATTTGCAGTGGTAAAAAATTTAAGGCAACGATGGCACTGAGGAATGATTTTTGACTTTGTTGCGCTTTAAACTTAGACGCTGAGACCAGCTAGAAGTTTGATGAAAAATATGGATGAAGCAGTGGAAGCGGATCGGTCCAGGTGGATGACGACTTGGTGCCAATTTCGTTCCCCTGTTTTCATGCGATGGACTCGCTTGACCCATAGAATTTGAGTTTAATGTTTTCCAAAGATTGAATCTTCAGGAAGGAATCCGTTGATCCCTCTGATGACAAGGATAATCTCTATATCCTGTTGGAGCTGGGTTTAGTGTAGAAAGTCTTACTCTCGTCGAGTTTAGGATAGCCGGTTATTGCGTCAGAGGTATTTCTAGCATGGCGGATAGGAATGTCCGCGTTGAAAAGGGCTGAATGGATTTTAGGCCAGAGTCCGTTCGGGAGAGTGACTCATCTTTATCTGATGAGCTGGAAAGGATAGACTCATCATTAAAAAATATAGGTGAGGCCGATTTTGTGTGACTAGAAATGCTTTTTCGTTTGGAGCGTTCTTGAAATCGGAAGAGTGATCAGGCAAAACGTCAAGATCTGGTTTGGGAAGAGTAGTGTCCATGGCTTATAAGCCATCGGCTGGATTAGGAGCAATAGAGGGCAAAGGTACCCGGAAGACAAGTACTGCCTAAAAAGAATCCAGGAGTTTTCGAATTCCGGAAATGGTAGAAGTGATTTCCTCAAAAAAGAGGCTGAAAGGTTCAGGAAACCAATGAAGAGTGGAATCGAAACCTACATTTGAATGAAGGTTCAAAATTTCCGTAGGGTTCAGGCTTGCCCTTAGAAGGCAGGTGTAAGAGCTTACTCTCAGTCGATGAGATTTTTAACGCCGATTCTGAGTTGATTCTTAATGGAGAAAGACCTACTGCGATTAAAGATATTTTACAATGAATTTTGCTGAAAAAAACATTCACATGCCGAGTGTTATGATGGTGGCAAATATGAAACGGTCAACGACGACAGTACTCTTGTATCAACATAATTTGCAACAAAGATGATCACGCTGTTTTTTTGTGAAGTTTGAAAAAATTCCATCCTTTCATAAATGTCGTATTTTATTACTTGTTCCATTCATAGGTGCATATAGTATGAATCAGGAAAAAACAGTAGTTTCGTTGTCCACATTTGGATGGAACCACGGCTAGCCAGCATAGACAGGTTTCAATGTTGAACATTGGAATAATTGCAAAAGGAAATAAATCGTATACTGACAAAAGGGACAATATCATTGCTATCTATATTCATGCAGTTTATTTTTTTCATTGTGAAAACAAACAGAGACATGTACAAATTCGAAAGAAGAAATTGATTTTCTTATACCCAAGTCGTGGAGAAAAGATACCATTTGCTGATGTTGACAATATTGCAGCTTCTAATCTTCAGATTTGCAGATCAACTTTTGAAGGGATCACTTTCAGTCACTTTCTGAACCACTTGAATCACTTTCATCTTTATCCAGCTTCTTGTTCAGAAATTCACGAAATAGAACGTCAAATATTGCATAACGGTATCCTCCGCGTATCAGTAAATAACCTCTACTAGGTGGAATTGGCAAAACAATGTTTCTATGAGGTCCTTCATAAACTGGAAAGTGAAAAATTCCATAGAATTAGTCTTTGGATTCAAGGCTTATGAATAGGATGACCGGAGCTGTCTCCTGAAAAGAAAGGCAACTGCACTCTAAGAAGAGGACGAAGTTAAACATGTCACTGCAAAGGGAAATCATTAAAGAGGACGAATATATTTACTCTACTTTCCTCTAGAATATTGAATACTAACTTCGAAATTATATGAATAAAAATAATGCTCTACCATAGAGGAAGGCATTTTCTAACAAACAGTAAAATTACCAAACAGTAAAATTACCAAACAGTAAAATTTCCAATCAAAGAGGGGAATTTCTAACCTGAATGGTAAATCTCCATCCGAACAGAATTATTCTTTAAAGAGTAGTTAGATTAGTAACCGCGAAAGATTCCAAGGAAAATATTTGTCAGTTGGAATTGAAGAACAGGTAAATCCAGAAAAAAACTGGATGAATGGTCACCCTTCTCATGGAATGATAAATTTCAGTATTTCACTCATTATGTTTCAAATTTTTAAATTACTTATTTGTCCATCTCTCATTGACGCCAAAAAATGCTCTCCCTCGTATTTTGCGATAACAACTCCTTCTCGTTTCAGCAAATCACCATCAATAGGAGTTACATGATCTCTTGGAAAATGCGGAACATCTGATAAAGAAAAGAATGTATTTACTAACTTTCTCAAAGAATAATAAGATTATTAACTTACATTAATAATGAGATCAATTAATTGTCAATCTACATACAATTTCTGTTATAGATTTAATTTATTTAAATACCGTCACGGTACACGAAGGTGTCGAAAGGATAAACAACGCCCTTGTACTCCACTCCATAAGGGTCTGGTCCAATAAAGTAGGTTACTACCGGGCCACGAGGTCCTGGAGACAAAAGTTTTATGTACAAAGCTAGAATGGAATAGATGACGAGTGAAGTTCTTAGAACATATGTGCGCATATATGTTAGAAGGTCATGACTGATTGTACATCAAGCTTTGCGGAAACAACCCCAATTGGGCTCTGGGAGTCTCCAGCTTTCTCATATGGTCGGCAACCGTTTTTAATGCTCCAACTCAACCGGCGCGGCATGGGGCAATGTGCATGAGAAGTCCAAAGCATTCCTGAAGCCGTTCTGACAACGCCTTGTATTGAATCGGTTTATTTGGCCTCCTTATCCATTTCTTGCCCTGACCATTTTCATCAAAAATTAATTTCCATCTCCCTTCTCCATAACATTCCCCCAATCTTTGTCACTTGTACACCTGTCCAACACCCATGCACTCCGGATTCTTTCTCAAACCAGTAGACTCTACACAAATCTTCATCGCTCCGGCTTGCCCTTCGTCCCAACCACAACCATCCCACGCCATCTCATTTTTTGGTACCATGCCTGAATCTCATCAAGTATTCTGTGCTATTTACTAAATCTTACTCGCATATTACACTAAACTCTCCTTCTGCATCTTTCCTCTTCCACTTCGAATGATTTGCATAATCTTTCTTCTCTCAATTCACATTCTCTCGGACACATGCTTGAGTAATCCTGCATGATCTTCTCATTTTCCTGACCGTGGTTTTCTCTCTATTCAGTTTTTCTCCTAGTTAATATCCCGAATGGCTCTAACTTACTCCCAGAATCCATTTGAGGAACCTCTCATGCAAACATTCCAACTTTGTATGCCCTTCTCATCTTCATAGTTTTACCCCATAACTCTCCTTGCATGATCACCCCGATAACTTCTCTTGCTCTTCTTCTTATTTCGTTAAGGTCTCACTTCCTCCCTCCCTTTATCCATCATACCCCTATGTTCTTCCTGCAGCGTGTCTTCTATGCTTTCCTCGTCAAGACCCTTCACATTCTTGCTTTTCATTTTCCCTTTTATATCCCCCTTTATTTCCTTCTTCTTTCCTCCGCTTTTTAGGCCAATAACATTCGGAGCAGGTACAACCGGTTGATAATACCTAAAATGTGTTCGGAGCCTTTCTTTTTCCTCACTTCTATCGTAACCATCAGTTTTCTTGCTTTTTCTTTTGTTAGGATGTAATGTATCATGGTGTCCCCTTTATCAGTGTGTCATTTTTCCTCCGCAGCTCCCTTAATATTACCATTATATATCTACCTCTCCTCATAGATTCAATAGGATTTTACTCTCTCGAATCACTTCCCTGTGCTTCAACTTCCCCTTACCACCTCTCTTTTCCCATCTTTTATTACACCCCCCAACTTTCAGATACAGGCAACTTAATTTGGCCCTGTGAACCTAAATTCCACATTTCTCTGAGCATCTATTTCTCTGTCACTCTCTAACCTTCCTATTCTCCTCTCCTTATGTACACACTACCAATTACCATCTACCCTTGCAATCAACACACCCTGACCCTCAAATTTTCTTCTCTGCCTCTCACTTTCTCATCTTGGATTAATTCCTTTCTAACCTCTGACATCATATCACCCATCGTCCAACTCATCATCACCGCGTGTCATTTCGCAAACAACTCTTTGAAGCCTACGTTCTTTTTTTCTTACTCAAACATATTCCACGAAGCTTCACTTACTCCTTTCTTTTCCTTTCCTTCTCCCCTCTCTACCTACCCTGTCTTTTTATTTTTCTTTCCTTCGGAGGAATATATTAGTGAGAAAACCCGCTGCTACTATCAAAACTCACCTCTAATGATAAACGATATTTCGAAATTCACAAAATTTGCATAATCGTCCAACAGCTAACGCTCTCTTGAATAATTTTCATAAAAATGAATTCTCCTCATTGTTTTTCCGAAGAATTGTAGTGGTTAGGAATCCCGCTTGAACCCCTGAAGCACACTCACTACCTTCGGAAGTTAGGTCAGAGTTTCTGAACACAATCATTTTTCGGATGATTTTTTAAATTATTTTTCATAGTCTTTAAAATACGCTTGAAGTTATAAACTTCCAGCTCACCTTGTCTTCCTTTCGATTTTCGAATTTGCCAATAAGGGGTGAACTTGGAGGGTCCAAGTAGGATTTTCAACTACCACAGCGATGAGAATGTGCTCGAGCAGCAGGCAAATCTTTCTCAGAGATACCGCAGAAGTTTGAGTCCATAGACAAGGATAGAGCATAGTATTTTTACTTCTACATTGAACATTACTCATGAGAGGGATATGCTGAGAAGTATCATAATTGTTATCCCATTTGCATTGTCTCATAATTTCATTTTTGAAACAAGAACCTAATGTGGACGGTCACAAATATTTATGATGTCATCTACAGAATATTATTTTTATTATTATATGCTGTAGGAACTTTATCTTGGATCCTTTTATCTGGTGTTTTATCATCAGCCACGGACATAGTAAAGTGCCTGGTGAAGTAGAGATGTTGAGAATTTGACCACGAGGTTTGAAATTTCGCGGACTGATGTTTTGATGGGCACAATATAGAGTGTATGATGTTGTTTTAAGTTCGTCTCGTAGCGGTATTGTTTTTACACAGCATAAAAGTGTGTTGAAGGTAACGCAAGTCACCTCTGGATGCCTAATTCAGAGCAACCAACCTCTAAATGCTGGCTACTACAAATCGCTTACGCTGGCCATAGCATCTTCAACAGGTACAGCTGATGTTCCACGGTGCCCAGCGTTTCGCAGATATCCTTATTGGCTAGATTGTTGATTTGTGAGATTTTCCTGACCATCGCGCAGCTAACCATTTACAACGTCCCGCATGCTGTGGCCTTCAGCAGTGTTGTCGTTGCACAAGGCGAATGTGTATAAGGCAACTTGCGTTACTCTGGATGATTGTTTGGAGCTACCTGTTTATCATTATTTGTTGTTGAAAACTTATCTCGGGTCATTTCACCCGGTGTTTCATCATCAGGCACGGACTAAGTCAAGTGCCTGGGGAAGTGAAGATGGTGAAAACTTTACTACGAAGTTTGAAATTCCATACGTTGTTGCGATCGGCAAAATATATAGAGTAGATGGTGTTGTTTTAGGTTCCCCTCGTTGCGGTATGTCTTTACACAGCGGTAAGGTGTGTTGGAGGTACCACGAGTCAACTCTGAATGCTTTTTTAGAGCAACGAACCTCTTGATGGAGAGAAGAGATTTTGCTGCAAACTCATCCTGAAATTGTGTCCCTTGTTGTGTATAATTTTGAAATTCGCGTTCCTGTTACAGAGACGCATCAATTCTCTTTTAATCTGTAGAAGTTCAGTTGATGCTCTCCCACGGTATTCCTGATAAGGTTGTTGGCTACGAATAGCTTTTGCTAGCCAAAACATCCTCAACAGGTTATTCTTATATTTAATGTTGTCGAAAACTTATATCGCGTCCTTCTACTCGAAGTTTCATCATCAGTCGCAGATTAAATAAAGTGCCTTATGAAGTGAAGATGTTACCAAATTTTACCACGGATTCGAAAATTCCATGCGATGTTTTGGTAGGCACAAGATATTCAGTATATGGTTTCATTTCAAGTTCGCCTTCAAGCGGTGTTGTCTGTATACAGCGGATAAGTATGTTGAAGTCAACGTGAGTCACACCTGGATGCTTTTTTACATTTACCAACCTCTCGACTTAGAGGAGAGATTTTGCTCCGAACTTCATCCGGAAATTGTGTGTCTTATTGTTATGGTTTCGAAGTTCGCGCTTCGGTTACAAAGACGCATCAATTCTCTTTTAATTCGTATTGTTCATTTGACGCTCCCACACGGTATTCCTGATAAGATAGTTGGCTACAAATTGCTTTCGCTAGCCAAAGCATCATCAATAGGTTGTTATTCCTTTATTTCATAGGTCTCAAAAACTTAGCTCGGGTCCTTTAACCCAAATTTTCATTATCAGTCTCGGACTGATTACTACGAAATTTTAAATTCTATGCGATGTTTCTGCAGGCACAATATATACAGTATATGGTGTTGTTTCAATTTCGTCTTTTAGCGGTGTTGTCTTTACACAGCGGCAGAGTGTGTCGAAGGTTACGTGAGTCACGGATGCTTGTTTAAGCTTCCTATTATGATGATTATTATTGACCTTTTATTATTATCATTATTTCAGATAGTAAATTTTGCGATGAAAACTGGGAAACTCAAATGAACTTGCTGTATTTTCCAATTTTTCCGAATATTACTTTATTTTTGAAAGTTAAACGAAAAGTGCGTGAATTTTTAGCAAAGTCGTAGCACTCTCTATTGTTTTTCTCCATTGTTGTTATTTTCTCTCTCCATTGTTTCTTTGATAGGAAACATCCTGGGGTTGAGCAAAGGAAAATTTCCAATATAGAAATTTGTTTGTTTCCGGAATTCGATCGCAGTTATTAACCTAGAAAAATTTTCGTCACCACACTGAATTGTCTTGCTGACCTCTCTTCAAAGAAAACACCTTGTTATCGTGAATTCAAACCCTGACACCACAGTAAATAAAACGCAAGACAATAGCTTTCACACGAGATTCAGTGTAAACAAGCATTAGCTACGCACACACACGCATATATACACGTTTGACGCGAGACGCTATGGCCTTGCCTAAGGCGCGCAACACATCCACTTTGCTCAAACTGATTTACTGGTGGAGTCAAAAAACCTGAACAGCCTTGGTTTTTCAGGGACCAGGACAAAAAAGCCAGTCATTTTCCGAAAAAACATTCGATGCCCTCTCGAGTGACAACAGTTCCGTTTATAGAAGCGATGGAACCATGTCCCTCATTTATGCAAAAACTATTCAATTGTTATAGAATATAATAGAAAAGATCCATCAGGATTGAAATGTTGTGGAGAAACTCAATTTCTCTCATATCCGCCATGACTGTGATTTTTATGATCAGATGACGTGAACTTTAACACGCAAGGACTCCATGGTAAATTTTTCGTAACATATGCTTGCAAAAATTTCTATTCGAGATATGATAGAGAATTGTTACAGTATACGCAACAAGCTTGGATATTTGCTCCATAACAAATGGCATTATATAATGATTAAAGGGCGCTTTATTGGTTTACTGAATAATTACGCAGCAAATTGAAATACGTGTAAAGATAGAACATATGGTATGGAGTGAAAAACAAATTTCTCGATGCAAACAATATCTATATGTGAGTGATTGATTTGGCATAAAATTATTTTATTCTACTTACGAACAGAATTGATAGAAACCAAAAAAATAAAGAAAAACATGCAAGTAGAAATCTCCATTCTACTAGATACAAAAAACTGTCTTCTGGAGAATTTGTAACTGATAAGATGCTTCACATGTTTCGCTTGTATTTATATACTAGCTGTTATCTGGTTTCTTAATAAAATTATCGTCTGCAATTACGCAGCAAATTGAGCTTCAGGTAGTATAGCGTTTGTTTGATTGTAGTTCTGTTTTGCCACAAAAAAATCCATTTAATTGTTCCAAATATGTTAGTCTTGAAAATATGCCGATCTCGAAATGTCCCTGTCTTCATTGAAAAAACCGAAACACTTCTGTTCATGAAATTAAGTATGAAGATATCAAGTTTTATATATAGACGAAATTTGTCCGAGACATATAGCGGCACTACTGAAGAAGTTTGCTATCTCAAAAATGAACCTGTAAATCATTCTTTCGATTAGGGCATGCGCCTTTATAAAGTCTTGTTGATCCCTTGAAAGGCTGATCGTAAACTTTTCCTAATAATCAGCGCATAAGGTTATAATTCTATAATAATTGTAATGTAATTAATATGAATTTGTTCTGATGAACAGTTCCACAAGGCCATCGAAATAATCGTGTGAGAAAACTTCTTCACGCGGGTTCAACTGTATTGAAAGTCTCTTGTTTGGAGCGTCTCTCATCTTCCTTTAAACAATTGTCCTCCACACATCCCCATTACCTCATAAATATTTTGCCTATGGCTAAATAATTATCCACACATTCTAACTATTTTCTCTTTTTTCTACTTCTCTGGTTAATCCATTAACCTCAATTGGATAAACTTGTTTTGTTAATCGTTCTCTATTCATTCTCTCAACATGATCAAACCATCTTGGCGAACTTCTTCTAGTCTTGTCAAGAAATTTTCCTGCTACCCCACATTTTTTGAACCATATACCAATCGTGTTCACTTCACTCTTATCATTCGAATAACTTCTTGGAGAGTCAACGCTTCGAAATCCATGTTCTAACTTGTATAGAATAATCAAACTTTATTTGCATCTCATGAAAATGTAGAAGGTTAAGGGAGAAACATGTTCAACCTGATTTTTCCTACCCCAAATCAAAAGAACCTCTTTTTCTGAAATACCTTTCCCTCCCGTCCTTCAACTTTTTATCTCCTATTCTGTTCTTCTTTCACCAACACTCTCTCAACAGCATACTTCCCCTCTCTTCCAACAGATTCTCCTTACACTTACACGCCCGGCTACTTGTCAGAATCCCTTAACTTGCTCTCCCGTCTTCCTCCTAACAATAGAAATAGGTGTACTTCTGTCGAACACCAGTGTCCATCTGATGTACCTCTCCTAGACCCTATTTATCTTCTCACTTTCCTTCCGCCCAAACCTCTACTCCATACAGTAGCACACTCATCACACGCAAATCGAACAGGTCCTCCTTCCAATGTCATCTGCAAACAATCTCTTTCCCAATATTCACACCTGACTTATCACAACGTTCACCCTCCTTAGTTCCTTTTCTATTTACCTACTCATTTCTTCATTTCTTCTTAATAAGAAAACCAGGTACACATAGTCTTTCACCTCTTGCACCGCCTGTCCTTTCCCTTCCAATCTCTTTCCTTGTCCCTTTTATCTCCTCTCCTGAACACTATGCACTTGGACTTTTTGGATCTCATTCTAACCGACTCATATGCAGGGTTCTTTTTACCCTCTTAATCATCTCCTTTAAGGCTTCCTCACTTTTATTGTCAACGACAATATGTCATATGAATACGCGATTGGTCAATTTATCACCTTACCTTTTCTCACTCCTCCTGCCACTCCTCCCTCAAGCTTCCTCTTTATTTCCGCGACAAAGATCGCGAAAAGCATTAGGCTAAGCGGAAACCTCTACCTCGACGCCCTACCTACCCAAAAATTCTGAAAATCGTCCCTCCCTCCCGTTTTACCCAATACTTCCTCTCTTTATCTACATCCCTACTTATCTCAATCAGAATATTCTTCACTCCTTCATCGCTTCCTACAACCTTTCCCTCCCTGCCAGCACCATCACATATATTTCATGCGCCGATTTCGTTGAAGTGATTCTTCTGTAATTTTCCTGCTCTTTCCTATCACCTTTTTTGTACAGTGGCACTATTAACCGCTTCCTCTACTCTTTTGGTAATCCCTCACCTCTCAAAATTTTCTCTCATACCTCTTTCAGTCTGTCTCTAACCGCTGGTGTACAAAACCTCTATGCTTCGTTTTGAAGACCGTAGAAGCGTCCTGCCTTCAACCTCCTTAAGTTTCTCATTTGTATCTTCATCTCATCTTCATTGAAATCCAATGCTTCCTATGTCCCTTGTTCTTGTTCTTCCCTCATCTCTGTTTCGTTGATGTTAACCACGAAATGACTCCTTAAAAAAGTCTCTCCACTCCTCACTTCCTATCTTCTCACTATTCTCTCTTCTACGCTTTTTATACATTGACATTATCTTCAACACGGCAGCCTTGGTCTAAGCTATCTTTCTCTCTCCTTTGATTCTTCCTTTCACGAACAACCTGGATCCCTTCCTCTCCTCTACGTACTTCTTCTTCATTGCGGTTCCCATATTCGATTTTTTTACTTGTTCTTGACCCTTCTTTTCATCTTTTCACATTCACTTTCTCACCACGGAGTCATTATTTGTTTTCCTCTTCCAAAATTTTTTGTCTCTTGCATGCACCCTTTTACCTTCACTTCCAGATCTCCCCATATCTCTTCCAACAATACGTCTCCAAAGCTTAATTCTGCAAACTCCTCCAAGCCTTCCTTTCATAGCTTTCCCCGTCCGTTTCTCCTTCATCGGGACTCTTTCTTGTCCTTGCCTTTTGCCCTCATTTGAACACCGTTGATTCCTTCACCTCTGACTCGGCTGCTGCCTACTCTTCCACTGGTAACGAAGATTACTACCACTGCGGTGAATGTCTTCTGCATCCAAAAGGTATATTTCTACTCTATTGTCGTCTTCCCACAATATCCCCACATTTCTTACACTTATCTCATTCTCTCTATTATCCTACCTTAGCAATGCCTTGCATACACTCCTTTTTGCCTAACCATACACATCAAAAACTGCTCCTTTGACCCTCAACTCACCATTCGCACCCTTATTAACAACCTTAGCTTCCATCATCCTCCATTAACCTTCATATTGTTGTAATTTATATGCAGCAGATTCCTCAAGTCACAAACGAAAAATTTCAATAATATTATTAGAGGCTAAGACTAACTGTTCAGACATTCCGTATGTTTGGCTCTGACCTAACTTCTGACCTAGGTAAAGGAAAGTGGTTGTTGAAAAGGGCTAATGGGCTTGGCTTGTGTTGAAAAACTTGAAAATTCCTCTGGTCTAAAATTGGTTCAAATACATGACACTACAATTTACATTATTTTTTCACATAGGTCTAGAGTGGTTTTCGCAATTTTCGCGTTGGAATAAAGGTTATCGAATAGACATGCTCCACACGATCGTGGAACATCGTATTTTATGGGAGAATGTTTATCAATACCGTAGCCCTCAAATCTATAGCTCGCATTACCCCTAATTAGAAAATGATGTGAATGAGTTATTAGAGACTTTCACCTTCTATTTTAATTTCGACGTTATTACAAATTTTCATCTTATTCATTTGGAATGCTATTTGCAAATAAAATGCCAGGAACGTGCCACGTAGTTTCACCCAAAATACAAAAAGGTATTTTACTTTAGAGGCTCACTCAATTCTATTTCACCGTAACATAGCCAAGCTATTACTGTGCCAGCCAGCTTGCTCGGCAGAGTGGCAGAGTAAGGAATTATACTGGGGGCACCTTCGAAATGTGACCTCTCAACCTTTACACTAAAACAAAAGAAAAACAAAGTGATTCGATCCAAAAGCTTCTTGTACCGAGAACATTTAGCAATAGTGCGTGAGACAATACACTTTCGTGAACTACAAGCTTTGCGACCTGTTGTTCCCAGACCTAACCCACAAAACGAAGCAATTATCCGGGATTCCTTAGCATAGCGGTGGTGACTCTACCTTCCTGTGGACCGGCGCGGCGCCTTACCTGTCTAATTGGGTGGGTGATTATTTAACCCCCGCATCGTCTCAAGTCGAGCGTTAAATACAGATGAAAAAAACCAGAAATAAGTATGAGTTGAGAGAATAATTAACACGAGCTCCGTTGTCTGTCAAGCATCTTGGTTCTTCGTGGAACCGCGTCCTTACCTCAAATATGTTTAAATGATATTTATCCTCTACTAGTTTAAATTAAATTTAATTGCTAATTCAAAGACATTTTACTCTAGTTGTAGATAATTTTATATTATATCGTGCAAGTATTCAAATACCCAGTCACAGTACCTATTCGGAAAAATAATTTTTCGGAATTGTTCTTGATCGGCATTACGAGAAAATGGAAAAAACTTGTTCAAATATGTGCTGGATTCTGAGAGGAGGCCTGTCACGAGCAGAGAAACTCCTAAACTGAACCAAAAAAGATTCGAACGTTAAAAGCGAGCACTTGGCAATAGTTTTTTTTTTACAAGAGAATTGATTCCCTCAAAATGAACAACGGAAACTGTGTGACCTTTGTCCAAATACTGTGCCCAGCCCTGGTAATGCCGTTTTAGATAAAAAACATGTGTACCATCGGTGAGAAGCAGATTACATGGCGCGCCTGCAAAGTCTGTGGTGCTAGAAACACCCAGAGCTCTCGCAACTTCCACAGCGAGTGTTTAGAAACCAAACCGTGGACCCTTCGCGGACAAGAGATGTACGTGGAACCCTTTCTCAACAGCTACAAGAACAGGCCGCAGACGAAAATCAGGAAGCGACATTGATAACAACTGGTGAAACAAGGCTTCTCTTGAGAGACGGTGGCGATTTTAGGAAAAGGAGGATTTTCAAAATTCAGGTTCCTCCCAAGTCCCATGATCTGCCTGAAATGGATGCTATCCTTCGTGAAGATCTCTCAGAGGATTTCGACCTCTGGGCCATCACTTGTTTAGTTTATGATGAGACGAGAGCTTCGGCTGATTCAAATCGAAGGACCAAACCAACGATTGATGAAAGAACCGAAAAGCGCTTGCATCAACTAAACAAGAAGATTGGCTGGGCGAGACAAAACGCGTCCCGAATACTGTGTGTGATTCACAGGATAAAATCTGATAAGCTTTTTACGGCAAGGGTCTGAACGTTCCCTCATGAAATGAGGATTCACTATTACACATTGAAAATGTCAAAGCTGATGGCCATCAAAAAGCACATTGTTGAAAAAATACGAGTACTGTCTGACGCAGGGACGAAAATTGAAAATAGGGAGGAATGGGTCAAGAAGAATCAAAAGTTTCACACTGACTCATCGCGCTTATTAGGCAATCCTCTTGTTTCTGTCAAAAACTCACCGGAGTCTAAATTCCCACCAATCACTGCTACGGAGGCGAAAAAAGTATTAGGGCGATGAAGAACTTTTCCGCTGCTGGTCCACATTGTATTAAGAAATTCGGGTGGAAGAAGTTCACTTCTACACTCCAACATCTGGCCCGCATCTTTACCTCATACTCAAAATCGGGGATCCCTATCCCGCAGCGGCTGCTGTTAGGACGAACTGTACTCTTACCTTAGAAAGGCGACTTGTCCAACCAGAGAAACTACAGCCAAATCACTTGTCTGAACACGGTGAATAAGATATGACTACCAACAGTGTCACATCCCAGAGAGGTGTCTTTCACGATAACGCAACGAGCCCTCTCCTCTTCTGCATCACACTATTGCCTCAACCAAGGCCGTAGCTACATTGGAGCAAAAGAGGTTTGAACCTACCCCGAAATTATTGACAATGTCAATAATTCCATACATATATGGAATATCAGTGTCTCAGTGAGAAAAAATGTGAAAACCTACCCCGAAATTTTTTTCTGGCTACGGCCTTGGCCTCAACTCCTCGAATTCCGTGATTTTAATGGATGCCCAGTGGTGAAACTGTTGTTCGTGAGCATAAGTCACTCATATATTTTATATGGATGACGTAAAGATATATGCTTCTGGAAATAACATCTTGAAGATGCTCTTGGCATAATCGGGAGGTATACACGAGAAATCGATAGGGACTTGGATGAGTGTGCCAAGACCAATCTGAAACGTGGACAAATAGCAGGCATTGATAAGGACCCTGAGCTTGTGGACATAAGTGCTATCAGACACCTTAGCTCTGGAGAAACCTACAAATACCTGGGCGTGCCTGAGAGTCGCATTAAGGATACAAAATCTGTGAAAGAGGTTCTTCAAAGCAGATACAAACACCTGCTTCGACGGGTTTGGTTGTCAAACCTGTCGTCGTTGAACAAGATATATGCGACTAACATGCTTGCCGTCCCAGTTCTACTCTATCTATTTGGGGTGGCTTCATGACCGGAGAACGAGCCCAGGGCCCTGGATATCACTACGCGCAAGATGATGCATGAGGAGAAAAGCTTGCATATCAACTCGTCCGTTTTGTGCTTATACATCGCACGCTGTAAAGGCGGATGCGGGGAAGAAGCGTTCCTTTACGAAGCACAGGTGAAGAAAGTGTAAGCCAAAAACTTCCTCAAACAACATGAAGACAAGGTGATGCACGAAAACTTTTACTAAATTGTGAAAGATCAATCCGTGGCAGGACGGACTAATTTTCACCTTAGCATACCGTTGAAGCATATTACGTCAAAAGGTTTCCAGCGATACGTGCAGGGTGTGTCTGAAACTTCCTGAGCCCCCATGGCATATACTATCCAATCGCCCCATTCACGCAGGAACGACGTATCTGCACAGACACAATGCTGCCCTTAGAGTGCTTCACCACCATCGTTGTCGCTCTTATGGCGTTGGCTGCGACCCTGCCCTGTCGAAAGCTCCAAGGTTCATTTATATCCAAGTCTATTGTTGAGAACGAGGAGTGCCGAATACACTGGAACTACGATTTCTCGACAATAACCCCAATCAAACACAGAAGACCCGACATCGTTCTCCTTGACAATCGTTACCGAACTATGTTCGTGATCGAATTTTTGGCCCCGGCCGACTACAACACCAAAGGCGAGGAAACCGAGAAAAAGGAGAGATACAAAGATCTCAGAGAACACCTACAGCCGACATCATGAAGGATATACGATTAAATCAATTTTCCTCATCATCGGTGCTCTCGCAGGTGCGACGCCTTCACTGGTTAGCAGCCTCATAGCCCTCTCGTATGCCAAAAATATGCCGTGGCACCTGCCGGATGGATGCAAAGAGCGGCCATACTTGGGTCGCTCCGTATCCTTAAGACACACGAGGTTTTTGCCGGCCCTTCATTGTGATTTTGTCGTGCATGTGGTCACTCATCTCACGGTCGTGAGACGTGGCCATAGGTGTATTT
>WSXT02231965.1:0-16194 GCA_011762715.2 Neuroterus valhalla | reverse complement strand
TAAGGCAGTTATGTAACCTATTGTAAAGGGAACGGAGGCCCTCAAACCCGTAAATGGGAAGAGATTAAATACATACAACATACAACAACTCTCAATGATATCAGGCCAAAAAACGACGAACCACCTCGCCTAATTGCGATTGGCGACAACCAAATGCCCAATTTGAAATTTTTCCTGTTCGTGGATGAGCAAATATTATTTTCTGGCGGGGCTATAGATGCACTGCTGTACCTTCATGCAGCGTACTGGGTTTTCGATGTAGACTATGCCAACGATGGTAGAATGCCTTTTATCTTCGTTGCAGCTATTTTTCTTCAAAAAAGGTTCTCCAAGTTTTATATTAAATATAAAACTATTATAAATGCTTTAGATCAGCTGAACTTATTTTAACCAATGATTTGAACATATTAATAGCGGCCCGTTTCTTTAAACATTGTTACTTATAGTATAAACTGTCTAATAAGTGTTAAAATTTGGAGACAAATAAATTTTGAAACTATTCTGCTTTCTTGTTTTTAGTTAATACGTAAACTTGCTTCTAATTTAAATCTACACTTAATTTTAGTTTTCGTAATTCTTACTTTCAGTTTAGATAGTACTTGAATTTAGGAATATTTTAAACCTTAACCTGACTTTCAGAATAAAAACCGTCTTAATTTCAGTTTGTGATAATCTGAATTTGATTATTTTTATTTGCTTAATTTAAGGTGCAGGAATCATTCTTAATTTCAGGTTACGTATGCTTCTTTTTGTTACACCTTGAAATAAGTTCGATTTTTAACTGGAATTAAGTATTTCTTTTTACTGTGAAGCATGGCCAACACCAGTGTATAATTCTGAAGTAAAAATGTATAGTGAATACGGCGGAAATTCGAATTGAATCGATTGGCTTTCAGAAAGTGGATGCTCGGATCACATAGTGAACGATTGTAAGTTTTTTGAAAAATATGTAGATTTGAAAAGCCATGTAGGTGTAGAATTACCTGACGGAAAGATTCTGAAAGCCACCAAAGTTGAGAATGTAAGAACCTATTTTAAAACATAATATAATGAAAATGAGATATATATATAAAAAATCTATACTTTGTAAAAGGTATAGGGCAAAATCTACTAAGTTGCTCTAGAATTACGAAACGAAATTAAACTATTGTGGTAAAATATGAAGATGCAAAAAATTTTCATCACATTAGGAAATTGTTAGCTGTAGCACACAAAGAAAATAATTTGTATCGTATGAAGAGTTTCCTAAGAATAAATGAGAATAAAGCAAACACATATGTAACTACATAAACCGACAAAGAAAAATGGCATAGGGCCTTAGGTCACGTAAACTTCCAATATCTTCATGAAATGATTCATACAGATCTCAATGGACCACATAACACTACGATTGCAGTAAATCTGCTAGAATTTATTGCATTAAAAATAAATCAGAAACTGCGAGTTGCTTCATCGATTATATTAACCTAGTTGAAAATCAATTCAACAAAAGAGTTAAGAAAATACAGTGTCATAATGTCAAGGAATATATGAACAAAGAAATTTACAATTTCATAAGATGTAAAGGTATTCAATTAATGTCATGTCCTCCATATGTACATGAGTTGAACGGCGTAGCCGAAAGATATAATAGAGCTCCCATGGACATAGGTAGATGTTTATTGAGAGAAGCTGAAATCCATAGAAAGTACTGGCCAAAAATCATGAACACAGTGGCATATCTAAAAAATCTGTCCGCTGCGCGGGCACATTCTGATAGCGCGCTCGGCGCGCAGCTCGCTTCGCTCGCAAGTTTGAGCGCGCCTTGGGCGCGCGTCATTCGGATCTCGCGCTTCGCGCTCGATGATGTATTTACCTCGCTCTACGCGTTCAGTTTTCTTACACCTCGCGCTTCGCGCTCGGTTTCATACAGGCTTTATTCAGTTTACAGTGTAATGCATACACGGAATTACAAATATTACAAAACTGCTCAAAACCTCCACTTCTATGAAGATTTTTTTTTCATTTTTCACAAAATTTTTTTTATATTAAGTTGACTTAAGGCTCTACTGGCCTTAAGGAACACATTCTGATTACAATACTCGCCACTGATATTCACATATCGCATAGTTTGGCTAGCAAATTGAATTTTTCATTGTTTAAGAAGCGTTCTCACGATTAAAAAAAATATATATACGCCGTATAGAATCTATAGGTCTTTTTAAAATAAATAATTTTTTTTTCTCAACATTTTTTTGCACCTTGCATAGTTTAAGCGGAAACATGCATTTCTGATTTTTCAAAAAGCGATTTTAATGGATGAAACCAGAACCATTGGTCAAAAATGGCTGGTTTACGAACTCTCCCTTTCTTTCGCGGCCTTAAAAGATTGTGCCAAAGCACAATCCAATATGATCATTCTTTCGAAAATTATCGAGTTCACAGATTATTTTTCATTATTTCTTGTGCGATAAAAAATGGAATTTTCGATTTTTTGAGAAAATTCAAAAAGTCGTATTCACGATCTTGCGGGGCTCCCAAGAAGAAACATTTTCGCTCTCTGACTTCATTTCAATCTTACGTTATTTGGCTAAAAATTCTCATTTTCTTTTATATTTTTGGATTTTTGAAATGCCATAACTCTGATAATTTTGCTTTCATCAAAAAAGATTAATAGGGATAAATTGTTTCATTTTTCACCAACTACAAGAAACCGTACTTAAAATTTTTTAGGTTTGGAAAAAAAAATCCAAAACATTTTTCAAAATGCTCCCCCTCTCCTATTTTTAATCCAAAACAGCTGGTTAACGAACTCGAATTGTATTTTTGGTTCCTCAGATCGGGTGCCAAAGCACGATTGAATATGATCATTCTTTCGAAAGTTATCGAGTTCACAGATTATTCTTCATTATTTTTTGTGCGATAAAAAATGGAATTTTTGATTTTTTGAGAAAATTCAAGAAGTCATATTCATGATCTTGTAGGTCTCCCAAGGAGAAATATTTTTGCTCTCTGACTTTCTTTTTCATCTTGCGTTATTTGGCTAAAAATTCTCATTTCCTTTCATATTTTTGGATTTTGAAAATGCCATAACAATTTTGCTTTTATCAAAAAAAGTCATGGGGATAAATTGTTTCATTTTTTATCTACTACAAGAAAACCGTACTTTCAATTTTTGAGTCGTTGGAAAAAAATCCCCAAAAAATATGCAAAATGCTCCCCCGCTTTGATTTTTCATCCAAAATAACTGATTAACGAACTCATCCTGTCTTTTAAGTCCCTCAAGATGTGTGCCAAAGGGCAATCGAATCTGATAATTTTTTCGAAAGTTATCGAGTACACAGATTACAGACTACAGACTACAGACTACAGACAGACAGACACCTTTGTAAAAACCGTTTCTTCTGACTCAGGGGGTCTCAAAACATGGAAATTTCATTAAATCCGCGAAAGTCAATTTTTACATGAAACCAATACCTTCTCATTCAGAAAGGGAATGTGAAAATAGAACTATTGCTAATACTATGGAAAACAAAACTCCTTACGAAATATTTTTCGATAGAAAACCTAATGTAAAACATTTAAAAATTTATGGCAGTAGAGTTTTTGCAAGAATACTTGAAGTAAAAACACAAAGTAAATGGGATGATAAGGCTGAATTAGGAGTTTTAGTTGGATATTTAAATAATGGCTATGGAGTTTTAATAAATAACAGAGTAGTGCATGCTAGACATGTAACAGCAGTTGAGAAAAATAAAAAATTAATCTGTTTAGAAAGAGCTTATGATGAGAAAGATGGAGTAAATTATGAGAGCGAGTCTGAAATTGATAATGTTGAAAATGAAAAATATGAGAGTGTATCCGGCAAAATCAAAACTATGGGAAATATCAATGATGTTGGAGATGCGAAGAATGTAAGTATGAATGAGTCTAAAAAAAAAGTAACGAGAATGTTTCGGTTCCAAGAAAATCTAGTAGAAAAAGAAGTTCAGTATGTAGATATGGAAATTCTGTAAGTCATTGTATTTATGTAAACTATGTGAATGCTAATGCACCAAATACATACGAGGAAGCGATTAATTGTGATGAATCTGAAGAATGGATGGGAGCAATGGATTCTGAAATAGTTAGTTTAGAGAAAAATGATACATGGAAAATTGTAGACAAGCACAAGACAAAAAAAATTATTGATGTTGAATGGATTTACAAAATAAAAAGTGATAATACATACAAAGCCAGATCAGTCGTTAGAGGGTTTTAACAAGAGGAATATATAGAAAATGTCTATTCATCAGTTGGAAAAATGCAAACCCTAAAAATTCTACTATCGTATTGTTGTAAGAATAATTTCTTTATTGATCGAATGGATGTGGAAACAGCCGTAAGCGGTAAGTACACTTACCGCCTGGACGGGTGCCTATCGGCAGAGCGCCGGTTTCTCGGCTGTTCATGCTTGAGCGATCCTGTCCCTCCCCGCGACCCTCGCACGATGCAGCACGACAGCCCATCAGCCTTGAAAAGGCAGGACCGTCATGCGTATTATAGAAGTTGTTTACTTGAAGACTTGCGACGCACGTATTCACGAGACTACATACGGTCCTGAGTGTTTACCTTTGCCTAGTCAGTCTTCGCTTCAAATCTGGTTCGAACTGGATTTCTAATTTCTATCGCCTCAGGACCACAACCCCCGACACTGGCCCCCGTCCAAGCGGTGAGTGTATCCACTAAGGCACCAAGAGGTTATGAAACCGCAGAGAATAAAGTTTATAAATTGAAAAAGCCACTTTATGGATTGAGAGAAAGCTCAAGAGCTTGGTATAATTGATTTCATAGATTCATTGAGAGGTTAAATTTTGTAAGAAGCAATTACGATCATTGTTTGTATGTAAATGATAAAGGAAAAGATCCAATATATATATATATATATATATATATAATTATTATCATTATTATTTGTCGATGATTTGTTGATCTGTTGATCTGTTGATCTTTTGCTGAAAAATATAATATAGAAAATGGAAGATTATATAATACTCCTATGGAAACAAAATTAAAGTTAGAACAAGCTCAATCAGTTGATGAAAAGGTAAAGTACAGAAATTTGATAGGCGAACTATTATATATAGTCCGGGCGCTGGAGAGGGGTTAACGTATGCACTTCTATGTCCAGCCAAAGACTTTGTGTATTTTTATGTTTCATGGTGCGGGAAATCGATTTTTTGCGGACTCCAGGCCCAAAACCCGTCAGTTCTTTTGTTATTAACGAATTAATTGTTTCAATCGGTATATCTTATCGTCTGCAATATTTACGAAATTATCAATTGATAGAATTGATTGTAAAATTCATGGAGAACATTTTACACTATTATTTTTAAAGAAATCTTGATTGGGACAAAAGTTACGGGCAAATAGGTGCACAAATGTTGTGAACACGCGCTCTTTTCGCGATCATTCTATCATAATTTGGCTTGTACGGTTGCTGTTGAGACTAATGATAGCTCATTTTAAAGGATCTAGCTTCAATTTTAGCCCCTGAACTCCCATTTTTTAGTCCTAGGAACAATTTCACAGCCCTCCAAATGTAATATCTTTACCAAAAATGACAGTGTCAATTGTTTGTGTCCTTCACGTTCAATTCATTCTAAATAATATCGGGAAAACAGTCATTCCATATTGCTCCTCACCAAAAAAAGAAACTTTTAGGTCGCCCAGTAGCGATTTCCAATGTGAGTAGTTGCGGAATAATCACCGTTTTTGTAGCGGCCAGTCGGTTGACGCTCCTATTTCAGAGTCGCGCATGGTTCCCACCAAAAGTATGAAAATAAGATAATTTATATTACTCAATGTATTGTTCATATTTGTTTAGAAAATTTAGGGTTTGGATTTTCAAGACATTTTTGATGTAAAAGTCACTTTTTGGCGGTAACATAAGAATATAAGAATAAAGCTCAAATTAAATAAAACTAAAATTAAAAATTAAATCAACTACAAATGAGAATTATATGGTCTAAACATTCTAATTTATTAAGATTTCTTTTGATTTTCTTGCTTCCGCATTTTACAAAGTCTGCAATAAATAGTTGCATTTGTCACCCAACAGCAAACCGAATGTAAAGTTAATCTTTGTAGATCCCTTCTCTGTATCAACTTGAATTCCCTATAGCAAAAGAAAATTTAATTCCTCCACAAGAACGCTGAAAATGGCATCATTATCATACATGAAGATGTTTTTCTGTCATTTATTGAATTAAATAAGGCAGCAGTGAAAATGTTCTTACCTGAAATCTAATGCATGTATTCAGTAAATTTTGATAATAAATTACTTTAAAGAAAGTTTCCTCCTCCTAGCTCACGGGGAAGGCGGTTATTATTAACCCTTTAAAATTGACTGTATGCCCTGGCATACAGTCAATGAAACTTTTTTTACAGTTATTGATAATCGAAATTTACAAAATTCATGTTTGAGATTTGAGGTAAGAAGCTTTCAAAACATTTTAGATCTTTTCATTGAATTTTTGACACTTAGGGGTTGAAATTGACAGCCTCCCCCAGCACATAGGGGGACGAAATTTTTTTTGTAATTATTCAACATCAAAATGTACAAAATCCGTGTTTGGGATTTCAGGTAAGAAGCTTTAAAAACATTTTGAAATTTTGTATTGATTTTTGACACCTAGTGGATCAAATTGACAGCCCCTCACAAATGATAGGAGGACGAAACTTTTTTTGAGATTTTAGGTAAGGATCTTTGGAAACATTTCAGAATTTTGTATTTATTTTTTATACTTAAAGATTGAAATTGACTCTGGTAGAGACTCTGGTAGAGAAGAACGAAAGACTAGGGAAAATCGATAGGAGAAGAAGGCGGAGACAGACAGAGGAATGGCAAAGGGAAGAAAAAAAAATCTGCCCGCCACGCGGACACATTCTCAGAGCGCGCTGGGCGCGCGGCTCGGAAGTTTCAGCGCGCCTAGGCCGCGCGTCATTCAGGTCTTGCGCTCCGCGCTCGATAGTGTATTTACCTCGCGCTACGCGCTCGGTTTTTTTTCACCTCGCGCTTCGCGCTCGGCTTTATACGTGTTTGATTCAGTTTACAGCGTAATGCATACACAGAATTGCAAATATTGCGAAACTGCTGAAAACCTCCACTTCTATGAAGGTTTTTTATTTATTTATTTTTTATTTTTGATATCATTTTTTTTCATATTAGGTTTACTTAAGGCTCTACTGGCCTTAAGGAACACATTCTCATTACAATACTCGCCACTAATATTTACATCTCGCATAGATTGGCTAGCAAAGTGAATTTTTCATTGCCTAATGACTTTGCCCGTTCTCTCGACAATCCAAATCTTTATCATCCTTCAATTTTCGAGATCCTTCACTCACTATCTAAGATGAATCTTAGGACACTCATCCAATCCAAAGTGCATACCTAATCCCCGTGTGTAACCGTCAACGATACTAAGAGCATCCTTGAGATGTTTTATTCCAGAAACGTAGATCTCCGAATGATCCATATGAAACACATGAGTGACCTTACGTGAACGTCATTACTTCTGCCACAGAGGTACCCATTAGAATTGCGAAGTGCAAGAGACATTGACAATGGTGTAATGCAGGAGAGTAGAGGGCTCATTTTTTCACCCTCAAAGGCACTATTCTAGAAAGTGACGCTGTTAGTCGTCACACGATTTTTTCCAGAAGGGATAGTAAATCTTCTTTCCCAAAAGGGCAATAATATATCAATGCATACATCTATATGTAGATAAACCTTCAATCTTTTCAACGGACGGATAATACGTATTTGGGAAGTTAAATTAAAATGTTTCTGGTAACCGAACTAGACCATCGACAAATTGCGTTTGTGGTTTGCAGCATCTTTGCAGACAGTCCTGTCGATCAGCAGGTTTTTCCGACAGCCTGATGCGCCTCTTTTTGATCCTCGTTGTTCGTAAATCTCACTCCATACAAGTCCAGTTATTCGAACAATCCTATCAATACGGATAGCTGTGAACATCTTATACAGCGTGTCAAGACAAGCCATTGGTCTGTAGTCCCTTGGGTTGGCCGCGTTTATAACTAAACTCGTTCCACCAAAAGTTCGGAATACGATCTTGACCAGCAGGGAAGAAGTTCTTTGTGCCCCTTAATGCTTTCTGTACCTCCTTCGCAGTGATTGGTGGGCATTCCTCTTCGGATGTTATGAGGCTACCAAACAGCTCTTTGAAATGTATGATGGTTCGTTAATCTCTCTCCAGAATTCCTTGACGTCCTCAGACTTGGATGAAGCTTTGAGAATAACAGAGGATCATCGAGAAACGGTTGATTCTCTCTGACTGATCTCTCCCTCGTTTTCATTCTCCTCCTTGTATCCGACAATATCCGTTTTTTGTCAACAATGTGCTGCTTGATGGTTAGCACTTCGTCATTTCCAATATTTGATAGTAAATCCTCATTTCATGAGCAAACTTTTGCACCCTTGTCATGAATGGCTTACTGAATTTTATGTAGTAAACGTCACACTGCTTACACGACGCATCATAAACTAAACAAGTGATGCTAATGTTTCTCCTTGTCCTAAAATCAATATCGTGTCTTGGGTGATGCCTTATTTTAGCAGTTGATCTTATTGTCACTTCCAGCATTGTTCCTACGAATATGGACAATACCAACTCCAAGTCTCTTGTTGAGAACGAGGAGTGCCGAACCTACTGGAACTACAATTTCTCGAAAATAGTCCCTATGCAACTCACCAGACCCGACATCGTACTCCTTGACAAACGTGACCAAATTATGTTTGTGATCGAATTCTCTGCCCTGGCTGACTTCCACATTAGAGACAAGGAAATGGAGAAAAATAAGAGGTACAGAGATCTCCAAGAGCACTTGCAGCGGTATCATGGAGGATTTTCAGTTATATACAGAATTTTTCTTTGTATGGAATTTCCGAATAATATCTAGAATTCAAGAAGTTGACGGGATCCTTTTCCAGGTACTTGGGGTTGAATATCTCTCAAAATTTATGAATGAGTTTGTTATTTTTTACAACAATCCTGACATTATCTGATCAGTCTCACTAGCAGTTGTTTGGCGCTATAGATTTATCATAACCAACTTAAGCCGGAACGTTTAGCATTATTTCTATATTTTCCCAATAAAAGCACGTTTTGAGATGTTTGTCGCTCGCAAACTGATTAGGAACTAATGCTTCCTCAAACAGCAACTCATTTACATACTCATACCAACCTTATAATTATAAATAAGGCCCATCACGTGGATATGACGCATGAGTGTGACTTAAGAGTGCTTTACCACCACCTTTTTTTGCTCTTGCGGCGCTGGCCGTGACCCTGCTCTGCTGAACACTCCAAGGGAGATAGAGTCTATTGTTTAGAACGATTTCTCGACAATAACTCCTGTCCAACGTACAAGACCCGACATCGTGTTCCTTGACAAACCTGACCGAACTATGTTCATGATCGAATTCTCGGCCCCATCCGACTATAACATTACAGGCAAGAAACCCGAGAAAAAGGAGAGGTACCAAGATCTCAGAGAAGACCTGCAGTGCCATCATCAAGGATATGCGGTTAACTTAATCGTTCTTATCATCGGTGCTCTTGGAGGTGCGACACCTTCACTTGTTCGTAACCTTAAAGCCATACCCGTGTGCAAAAAATATGCCGTGGCACTTGCCGGCTGGATGCAAAGAGCAGTCATTCTTGGGTGGCTTCGTGTCCTTAAGACGCACGAGGGTTTCGCCGACCCTTCCTTGTGATTTTGTCGTGCATTTGGTCACTCATCTCACGGTTGTGAGACGTGACCATAGGCGTATTTTACCGAGGTTCAACTGGGAGCTTGTGCCATTTTCCTGCATTACAGTTGCTTCCAGGCGGACCCTGCGGTGGTTGTTAAACCGATGTTTTATTTTATATTCTTTTTATTCGACTTATCAGAAGCAACGATGCAATGTGGCTCCTAACGGCTTGAATATTCTTCCTTGTGAGTCGCCACTATTTCATAACGCACCTCGACATTAACTTCGTGATAAGAGGATCCAAATCTCAAGGTGAGTTTTAAAATATCAAGAACAACGCATTTAAGGAGTCGGAGAACATTTTCGTACATGGATACTGGCTCAACCACCATCGATTCACTCATTGCTATTGGACTCAATATTCACTATAGTACATTGATAATTCAATCCTCAATTCTATCATCGTTTATAGGTATAGCACAGCAGGGAAGTCTCTGTTCGCAGAGTCATCTATTTAAAGGAGGCACTCTAGGAAACGCTGAAAAAAATGGTCAATTTTCTATATTTGCCTGTGCAGAAACAGAGAGAGACAAGGATATTGCTTTTGAAATAAGTGCAAATATTGGTTTGAGGGTAAAAAATGTTTATAAAATAAAAAATAAAAAATGGCGGACATATTAGGCAAGCATCTCCTGAGGCTGATTTAATAAAAGACGTCTTTCCGTTCACACGATGCCGTCTGAAGTTGAAGTCTGAAACATGCAAATTACATATCAAATTAATCGGCAGGCTCGTCTTATGTGCGTAAACCTCAAAAACTATATAATTTTTCAAAATTTAGCAACGGAACCATATAAACAAAAGAAGGTGGGTTTTCGCTTGGTTGTTCCTATTTATAAAAAAAAAACAGTTCAAAAATGTTTATTTCTTACATTTTCGAGGTTCATGCATTTGAGACAAGCCTGCTGATTAATTTTATATATCATTTGTATGTTTCAAACTTCAAGTTCAGACGGCATCGAGCGAACGGGAAGACGTCTTTTACTGAGCCAGCCTCAGGAGATCCTTAATGTGTCCGCCATTTTTTACATAAACGTTAGTAATTGAATGATATATAAGACCCTTCCACGATGGCCCAACGTACATTTTCCCTGCCAATTTTTATGTATCCATTTTCCATTTATTCTAAGACATCTATATGGCCTTCATTTTGATCCAAATCGGATGAAAACAAAATTTGTGATACCCTACTATACATTCATGAATGAACATCCATGATGGGAAAGCTTCAAAGTAAAAAGATTTTAGGAACAAAAGGAATAGAAGAATTCTCATTAGAAGATGTAAGGATATAAGAGAAGCGGAGTTTGTATTTCAGAAATATTGTGACTTGGAAGAAAATTGTTCTTAAGATGCCAAAGAGTGCAAGGAAGATTACTGAGTGCGTAAAATAACAGATTTTGGAAACTTATGGTCCAAGGTAGAAATTTCGATGAGTGAATGTAGTTTCGCATGGACCTTTTCCTATGCATTCTTCCTCTTACTTTTATAAAGCGACGACGCACAGTTTTATTCGTGTGCTGTGATCAAGAACCTAAACAAATGCACTGCTTCCTCAAGATTAATAAAATTCTTATAATATTCAGCAAACCTTAGATAATGTTGTAGCATGAGGATAAAGATTGACTAGACAGCTTTCACGTCTAAGACGATAATCCCATCGTGTTTCCAAGTGAGGTATTTCCATCGTGTCACAAATACTCTGAACGTGACTAGCTGTATGTGCGCTTTGAGGTCCAAAAATTGCGGCCACTCCGTTTCTAAGAAGATAACATACTGCAAGGCACAATAAAAAAATGCGTAATTAAATAAATTCATCTCATACTTGAGAAAAAAGAGCTATTTGTTGGTCGCTCCTTAATACATAGAGCAATCATGTGTGTAGCGGTTGGAAGTATTATTTAGTTTCCTTTTTTGTTAGAAAGTTACTTTTTCGAAACACTTAATGACCCACTTTTTAACACACTGATAAGGAAACAAGTTTGTCATTATAGTGTACCCGAAGAAGGGTTCCGATTGTCAGACTAAGTTCCTGAATACGCCCAAAGGGCATTTTGTTCTGGGAGGTTACTATTCTCTTGCCCCCTATGCCAAAAGTGAGAGATTGAATAAATCTCTGAGCGGGACATATGCTATCTTAGAACAGACTTGCTTCACTATTTTCAGGCCAGGAAAGTCTCAGACCTTGAGCCGCAAGTCTCATTTCTAAATCGTATTCCTCTGACTATACTACTCCCGGTATGGAAGCAGTCCTCCTTGAACGAGTTCTTAAAACAGAGTGAGTATTACATCAAGAGAAGTTTATATGCCATCGCCCCTATCGTGCAGATACCGTTGGAGGTCATCCTCAGATATGGGGAAAACACAGGGTTGAATCTCGATTTCCCGATCGTCCGTCATTCTGAATTTGTTCATCCAAAATTTTTGAGGTCCGTCCCGCTAGCAACTCCACAATGGAATTTCCATATTCCGTTTACATCTGAATTTTGAGCTATTTTTGGGCTATTTTTGGGCACCGATGCCGATTTTCGGGCTCTTCTGTTTTCCATAAGACCGACATCCTTGTGGACGTGCTGGCACCCAGCACCTCCACTAGAGAAAATATTACAAATTTGGAAAATACAACCGACCAGAATTTTGGGCTAATTTTGGGCTCTCCGACATTGCAAAAATCAATTTTCCAAAAACCACCCTTGTGACAAAAAAACCACCCCCCAAAATGAAATATGCACTACACTCAAATTCGAGCATACCAGAATTGTGGTCTATTTTTGGGCCTTTTTTGGGTATCAGTGCCAATTTTTTTACTCTATTATTTTTCAAAAAACCGATAATATTGTCGAGATTTTTACGCCAGCACGTTCATTAGAGCACATTTGATAAATTCGGGTAATTAGGCACGCAGAAATGACTTTGACCAAAAATAATTAGTTAACAAATCTTCGATTGCAAATCCAGTCCATTGTTTTCGGGCTCATCGAAAAAACCTACTTCGATTTTTGGGCTGCAACCCTTAACGCTGGAAGCGACCCCTTGTATCACGCAGAAATGACTTTGACGAAAATTAATTTTTTACCAGATCTTTGAACGCCCATTCATTCAATTATTTTTGAGCTCCTGGAAAATACCCAATTTGATTTTCGAGCTGCAAACCTTAACGCTGAAAACACCCCCTTGTATCTCGCAGATCTGACTTTGACGAAAATTTATTTATTTATCAGATGTTTGAATGCCAATCCATTTAATTATGGTGTAAATACGATCAAGTAATGTCACTGTTTGGGGGATGTCTCACAGTTGTATTTTCAATGAAGATTGTGGCAAACTTAATTCTTGTACTTCCAAGAAGATAAATGTGTCTGGAAGACATGATTTTATAAAATAGGAGTATTGAAACATTCTTGAGGTGTGCAAATTTGATTTTAATAGCCATAGTTTTTTTCACAACACCATCACCAAAACTCCATTTACACATGTCTGTAGAGCGAGGCGAAACGTGGATTTCCAACCCTGAGTTAAAATTCCTAGTTTTTCAACCCTAGTGGCTGGAAGAAAAAGTTTAAACCCATAGTTTTACTCCTTATCATTGCATAGGCGTATTTCTCACACTCACTTTACATGCATGTATGAATGGTGTTTCAGTGGTCGTGTCGTAAAAAACGATATGCATTACAGAGGGCAAAATCGAGCTCTTGCACCTCGTGCGATTGCAGCCCTCTCTTCGCTCAAGCAACCACCTCGCACGCGGTTACAAACGATCGGTTTCACCCCTTGTAATGCAACATACTATTGCATTTATTCCACGGGCATACAAAAAAAGAAATAGGTCATGTCCCAGAAAGTAGACCCACCCTAATATACGTTTTTGGGTTCGCTGAAACCGAATCTGACCTTATAATTTTTCGATTAGCTCTTGTTTCTTTTCTCTTAGGTAACGGGTTTCTAAAACATTCAATCCGCTATAGGAGTGGCTTTCGACAAGGGATAGGAAAAATGCTCAAAATGGTCTAGATATTCATTGGACGCCCCTTATCAGAATTCTAATGAAAAAAAATGTTTAACATGTCTTATAACAGAGGAAAATACTGTTATGTTATATTCAACCCTCTGCATGAGAGAGTTTCCGGGGTTAATAAAAAACAGAAAATACGGAAAAGTCCGCGGATAGTATCAGAAGCTGACGATCATCAGTTTCAAGATTTTTTTGGTAAAAAGTAATAGCTATTAAAATCTAATTTGCACAGCCAAAGAATGTTTCCATACTCTTATTTATTTAATTAGGTTTTCAAGAAACATTTATCTTCTTGGGAGAACGAGAACTGAGTTTAGCACAATCTCCGAGATACAAGGGGTTGTTTTTAGCGTTGAGGGTTGCAGCCCAAAAATCAAAGGGGGTATTTTCCAGGAGCCCAAAAATAATTGAACGGACTGGCGTTCGACGATGTGGTGAAGAATTATTTTTCGTGAAAGTCATTTCTGCGTGATAGAAGGTGTCGCTTCCAGCGTGAAGGGTTGCAGCCCGAAAATCAAAGTGGGTATTTTCGAATAGCCCAAAAATAATTGAATGGATTAGCGTTTAAAGATCTGGTAAATAGATTATTTTTTCGTGAAAGTAAGATCTCCATGATACAAGGGGTTGTTTTCAGCGTTGAGGGTTGCAGCCAAAAAGTCGAAGGGGGTACTTTCTAGGAGCCCAAAAATAATTGAATGGATGGGCGTTCAAAGATGTGTTAAAGAATTATTTTTCGTCAAAGTCATTTCTGCGTGATACAAGGTGTCGCTTCCAGCGTAAAGGGTTGCAGCCCAAAAATCAAAGTGAGTATTTTCGAGGGGCTCGAAAATAATTGAATGGATTGGCGTTCAAAGATCTGGTAAATAAATTATTTTTCGTCAAATTTAGATCTCCGAGAAAAAGGGGTTGTTTATAGCGTTAAGGGTTGCAGACCAAAAATCAAAGTGGGGTTTTTCTAGGAGCCCAAAAGTAATTGGATGGATTGGCGTTGGATGATCTGGTTAATAAATTTTCTTTCGTCAAATTCAGATCTCCGAGATACAAGGGGTTGTTCTTAGCGATGAGGGTTGCAGCCCAGAAATCAATGTGGGTATTTTCGAGGAGCCCAAAAATAATTGAATGGATTGGCGTTCAAATATCTGTTAAATAACTATTTTTCGTCAAAGACATTTCTGCGAGATACATGGGGTCGTAAGGAGCGTTAAGGGTTGCAGCCCAGAAATCAAAAAGGGTATTTTCGAGGAGCTCAAAAATAATTGAATGTATTGGCGTCTGAAAATCTGTTGAATAGATTTTTTTTCGTCAAATTCAGATCTCCGAGATACAAGTGGTTGTTCTCAGCGTTAAGGGTTGCAGCCTCAAAATCAAACTGGGTATTTTCAAGGAGCGCAAAAATAATTGAATGGATTGGCGTTTAAAGATCTGGTAAATTATTTTTTTTTGTCGAATTCAGATCTCTAAGATACAAGGGGGTGTTTTCAGCGTCAAGGATTGCAGCCCAAAAATCAAAGTGGGTATTTTCGAGCAGCCCAAAAATAATTGAATGGATTGGCGTTTAAAGATCTGGTAAATAAATTATCTTTCGTCAAAGTCAGATCTGAGAGTTACAAGGGGTCGCTTCCAGCGTTACGGGTTGTAGCCCAAAAATCAAAGTGGATATTTTCGAGGAGCCCATAAATAATTGAATAGATTAGCGTTCAAAGATCTGGTAAATCAGTATTTGTCGTCAAAGTCATATCTGTGGAATACAAGGGGTCGCTTCCAGCGTTAAGGGAGGCAGCCCAAAAATCAAAGTGGGTATTTTCGAGGAGCACAAAAATAATTGAATGGATTGACTTGAAAAGGTCTGGTGAAAAATTTTTTTTTGTCAAATTCAGATCTCCGAGATACAAGGGGGTGTTTTCAGCGTTAAGGGTTGCAGCCCAAAAATCAAAGTGGGTAATTTCGAGGAGCCCAAAAATAATTGAATGGATTGGCGTTCAAAGATCTGTTAAATAACTATTTTTCGTCTAAGTCATTTCTGCGTGATACAAGGAGTCGCTTTCAGCGTTAGGGTTGCAGCTCAAAAATCAAAGTGGGTATTTTCAAAGAACCCAAAAATAATTGAATGGATAAGCGTTCAAACATCTGGTAAATGAATTATCTTTCGTCAAATTCAAATCTGGGAGATACGAGGGGATGTTTTCAGCGTTAAGGGTTGCAGTCCAAAAATCAAAGCGGGTTTTTTCCAGGAGCCCGAAAAGTAATTGAATGGATTGTCGTTGAAAGATCTGGTAAATAATTAATTTTCGTCAAAATCATTTCTGCGTGATACAAGGTGTCACTTCCAGCGTAAAGGGTGCAACCCAAAAATCAAAGTGGGTAGTTTCGAGGAGCCCAAAAA
>WSXT02231954.1:0-16194 GCA_011762715.2 Neuroterus valhalla | reverse complement strand
AGGAACATTTTTAAAAAAAATTGGTAACGATTGGTTCATTACAGCGCCTTCAAACACTTCCGGTAGCAGGAAAACCCCCCCCCCCACAGGCCCCCATTTATGGACGCCCTTCTCCCCCCCCCCCCCTTTTTCATTCAGTCAATTGTATTCTTGAGAGAAATGTATATTCATAACCAGAAAAAATTTTCAGCTTTTATTCTTCAATACTTTCCTAAAAAAAAATTCCCAAAAATAGGAAATTTTTTCGGGTCCACAAGAACCTGCCTTAAACAAATATAAAAAAATTAATAGACATATACATATATAGTAAATGAAAAAGTAACTAAGAAATTTGTGTTAACCGTGTTCATTTCATCGAGGTTTTACTGTAGTATTAATCTAGAAGAAGATAGCTATAAACATATTAAATTTGTTAAAACAATCATTTTCGCTAAATCAAATAGAATAATTACTTACTTTAAGTAAAAAGTGACCAAAAGTTTTGTCAACTTTAATTGATTATCATCTTACTTCAACTAAAACGTTGAAAACAAGTTGAAAAATTCAGAAAAAACCTTGACTTTCTAACCCTTTTCTTAGAGAAAGTTTCTAAAAACGATAATAAATAGTTTGAAGAATTCAAATAAGTATCTAATTATCAGTATAAAGTAGTATTCCATGTAATTGGAACATTCTGCGTTAAAAAAAGGCAAAAAAATCGTAATTAGCGCCAAAAACTCAAAAACCCCATTTTTTCACTTATATGGGTTTTTGGGACCCTATAAAACAGACTTATGGGGGTGATATTTGAAAAGTAATATTTCATTCGCATTATGTGACTAATTTTTAAGAGAAATGGTAAATTTCGAACTCGATTCGCCTAATATTGAGAATTCTGAATAAAATTGACAGAAACGTCTTCTTTTCTTACAGGTGGCTTGCGCCACCTCTGAATATTTTTTTTTCAAAAAAAAAGAAAGTGCATTGATTTTTTTGTCGATTCGAACGAATTTCCGGGCGTTTTGCATAAAAATCCGAAAAAAAACATTTCTAATGCATTTTTGGACCACCCTAGTTCACCATGCACCGAACCATGCTTTCTTTTTTTGATTATTTTGTTTATTGTCCCTTCGATCGTAGTGAGAAAAATATTCCCAATAATGATAAGTGAATGTAAGGAGAAACAAAGCAGCATATTAGACTATCCTCTCTCATTTTCTAACCATCAATCATCATCAACAAACAATGTCAAAAAGTGTGTTTTTCTTCCACCACCAGTTGGAAACCATCATCAATCTTGTATCTTTCTTATAGACTTTTTGTTTATAATCAAGGGAATTTTGATGATGTTGCAGAAATGGTGAAGGAAAATGCGTTGAAATGATGCTGCGTTGATCCTTATAAGTAATTAATGTCAAAGAGGAAATACTCTTTTTTATTATCCTCTTGCTACCATCAGAAACAATCCAAACATTATTGGATATACGTCTTTCGTTAACATTTCTTGAAAATAATCTAGGAATCATAATCAAAATGTTTTTCGGCTATTCTTTCCAATCAAGAATGGAAACTGTAACTCGTTTTATTTGAATACTTTCCGAACATAACCTTCAAAACAATCAGTGTAATATTGATAACGGTGATGGAGTATGAAATAAAGGAATAAGTATCATCTTGAGGATAATAGGATAGCAAAAAGAAAATCGAATCATTAATGACCTATTCTTTATCCCAGAGCAAACATTAATAAAAATGAATTTTCAAATGTTTTCCTAGATGCTTAGAGAAGCATTGGTTTTTTTTATGTTGACCTATTGAGGATCACATCCTTAATCAAAAACGGATAAAATGTCAAACGGATTCTTTGGGATGTTTATAAGAAATAAAGCTACATAGGGTAAAGGAAAAGAGGCCGAGTTAAGTCATCATCTTTCAGACTTGAAAGACAACAATTGTTTCTGATATCTTGAAACGGTATTTTTTCATCCAAACCTGAAGAGATCATCCACATAGAAGAAAACTATGAAGAATCATCAGTTTGAAACTTGATCAAACTTTCTATCGTCTGATCGTAAGCCTATGAAAATCATCTCGACGTGGCAAAATGATAAGGTTTTATCTCGAGGAGATCAAATGAAAAGATGCTAACCCGTTGAGACCAAATGAGAAGGTGCTACATAGTTCAAGGTGCTGATGTTTCCAATGCAATTTGTATGAAAGTTGGATCTTCAAAATTTTGTCACGCCAGTCAGCACCTTTCATTTAGTCTTTCCGAGAGGAAACCATATCATTTGGACAAGTTGATCTGGTAGTAAGCCAAACCTTCTAATCAGACAAACCGCAAAATTTTATCATTTTCCCTGAGAACATCTTTTAAGATTTATTCCCAAATTCTCAATCAGTCTTATTATAATAGAAACCATTCAACTATTTGTAACTCACCCATGAACCTCTTCTCTGTCTTGGGATACTGTCCCATGAGAGCTTCGATCAGTTCCTCATAATCAAATACATTGTTGTTCTGCATGACCGGTAACGGATACTCATCACTAAAATCAATCTGCCTTTTTGGCCTCCTCTCTCCAGATAACATTTTTTCATTGGATCTGTTCTTTGTCCCTAATAAACCTAATGCATCCATCATCGCATTTTCGTGATTTCGTTCAGTATTCGAATGTGCAAGTCTTTGAAGATTGAGAAGTTCCTGTGACGTATCCTGATCACTCAAGGATCTTCCAAAACGATTTGTGGTTGGAAAACGTAAAATACGGCTGGTACCAACTCCAAATCTTTTGTTCAACATAGGCCAGGCGTCGTTCTTTGATAACGCTGCGATGTTCCTCTTTTCTTCATTATCTGTCTCTTCATAAGGAAGACCCCAAGGTCCGAAAAAAGCTCGTTTTCCTCCTCTACCTGCTGGCATCGGTGGAAGAGCGAAATCTCTGGCTAGAGAGGCAACGTTTCTTTTACCACCATAATTTCTCATCAATGAAGCTATGTTCTTTTTTTCGTAGGACAGCAGAGCATCTGTTAGGAAGTCACTGAAGTTTCTTTTGCCACCTGGAAGGGCATAGTCTCTCGCCAAGGAAGCCACGTTTCTCTTGCCTGAGAACAGAATATTTTTTTTAAATAGGAAGAGGTTAAAAGGGTGAGGAATGGGTGGCATGTTGTCAGGGGTTATAGAAGAAATAATGGTTAAGAAAGATAATAATAAGGAAGAAAATTATGGAACAATGGTAAGGAGAATTAAAACAGGAAATAAGAGTGTGACAGTGGTATGCGTATATAGGAGAAGGGGCGAAGAGGAACGATGGAGCGCACAGTGGTTAAAAATCCCAAATTTCCGGTCAAAACCCTAAAAATCGACAGTTTCCGATCAAGATGAAATTCACTGTGAGTATGTAAGGTGCATTTCTGTCGAGAAATCCAAAAGAGCAGATTTTCATATTTATTAGTTTCAACAAGGAATACGCTCAAAGTCGAAATAAGGCAGTTGCAAGTTAACCAGTACTTCCTGACCTCATGGATTTTAATCGTTGAGGTCTGTAGAATATTTCTATACTATTTTGAAGTGAAAATAATAATACATGCGTCTGTGAGAGATGTCGGAATGCTCGCGCTCCTTGTTCTATTTCGCGCAGTAAAGATTCCGAAATTCAATAAGGATTAGTCTTTCAGGCCGCATCAGGCCGCTTCGATTCTTACTGTGTTGCATACAGGAAGGTGTCCCTAATGAATTGGCGTTACAATTTTCTGCCCTAGCTTGCCCGTCCTCTTTTGGGATCGATTTCTTTGAGCCATGCGGCGCACCGTTTCATGTGCCTGGCGCGGCGCATAGCGAGAGGCTCGACGCATAGGCGATACGGGGAATCAGGAGGGAGCTTCCCAGCTTTTTTTGCACGAAGAAATTTCTGAGAATACATCATCGAATGTTTTGACCAAACCATTTCTTACTTGTACGTGGTGATCACTTCGACTTTCTTTAAATATATAGAGACAAAGAAACTTATTTTTCTAACAATGCTTTGATCAATATATTAATGTAAGTATTAATAAACTTATAATCATTAACGCAAATTATTATAAAGTTATTTATTTACTTGTAATTGATATAAAAATTAATGTTTTAAATGTAATGAACTTCTTCCAAAATGGAAAATTGGATGCGCAATTTTTTTATACAAATTTATCGAATTACCGTGAACTGCCGAAAATTTCCGCAAATCTATGGTAATTTTATGAATATAATTTGACGTAATTTATGGTTAGGTACCATAGATTACCTATAAAAATAGTCTAAATTACCCAAAATTTTCATAAATTTCCAGAAATTTATGGACATTTTTCAAATAAAATTTGAGGTAATTTATGGTGAGTTACCATATTTTTTTGTGAAATTACAGTAAATTACCCCGAAAACGTGAATAAAACTTGATTTTCATTCCATACGCTATGTTTAAATGGAAGTCGACCGCCATTTTGTGTCCGCCATTATGAATTTCAAAAAACAAATATCATTTTCGAATTCAGCGACCCCGAAAACGTAAATCGAAGTTGATTTTCATTCCATACTCTATTTTTTATGCAATTCAGCCGCCATTTTGTGTCCGCCATTTGGAATTTTGAAAAACAAATATCATTTTCGAATTCAGCGACCCCGAAAACGAAAACAGAAGTTGATTTTCATTCCATACTCTATTTTTGTATGCAAGTCGACCGCCATTTTGTGTCCGCCATTTTGAATTTTGGAAAAAAAAATTATTTTCGAATTCAGCGACCCCAAAAAACTTCCGGATATGTAACTTTCAACACGATTATTACATGTTTAGGGATTTTGGGGTTTTGAATTACTGTGGAGCGTGATAAAGGAATGGGCAGAGGATACAGAGGAGGGGTTGGTGCTCATAGGAGGGGACTTGAATGCTTGGACTGGGACACAAGGAGGAGAGGTATGGTGTGAAAGAAAAGGAAATCTTCATGAGAAATGCAAAATATGGAGAGGTGGATAGGGAGGGTAAAAGGTTCTTGACCTGCTGGGGGGGAGGGGCTGGATGGTTTATTTTTAACGGCAATACTAAGGGAGATGAAAAACGACAGATAACTTTTACAAGTAGAGGGGATACAGTAATAGATTACGTACTGGCAGAAGAAAGAATAAGGAGAATGATGATTAGAATGGAAGTAGGTAATGAGATAGGTTCCGAGCACTCCCTGGTGATAGCGACTCTTGGAGGTAGAGAACCTAGGCATGGCAGAGGGAAGAGAAAAGGAGGGAAGGCAAGAAGGTCAAACATGGGCAGTTGGGGGGAGGATAAGTTGACAGAATTTAGAGGAAAGATGGAGAATCGGGAGGCAGGGAGTATGGAAAAAGGAGGTGAAGACACGCAGCTAGAAAAAGTCAAAATAAAGATTGAGAGGGTGAAGAAAGGATGAGGGGATGGTGGGATGATGAATGTAGGGAAAGTAAATACAGGAACAAGGAAAGTATAAAAAGAATGGAGGAAAGGGAAACTAGAGAAAAGTGAACCTAATAGAAGGAGAAGAGCGCACGAAAGGATGTTAAGCGAAAAGAGACAGGAGGAAAAAGCAAGATACATGGAAGA
This sequence comes from Neuroterus valhalla, assembly GCA_011762715.2. Classification (NCBI taxonomy): domain Eukaryota; kingdom Metazoa; phylum Arthropoda; class Insecta; order Hymenoptera; family Cynipidae; genus Neuroterus; species Neuroterus valhalla. The sequence continues at coordinate 10,612 of WSXT02231954.1, read as the reverse complement.
AGTCGAGAGAGCGGTAAGGGAAGGGAGGGAATGGGAAGTTATAACAGGGAAAGAGGGGAAAGGAAGGGAATAAATGAGGAAATGGGAATGGACAAACAGACAGAATATTTCAAGTCTTTGCTAAGGGGAGTGGGAAATAGGATAAAGGACAAAGGGAGAATGGCAGTAGCGGGAGATGAGGATAGGAGGAATGAGATTAGTCGGCAAGAGGTGAATTACGCAATCATGAAACTGGAAAGAAACCGGGCGACTGGTGAAGAAGGCGGGGAGAATTAAGCATTGAAATATGGCGGGGAAGGGGTGAAAGAAGAGATGTGGAAGATTTGCAATAAGGACTGGAGAGGCGAAGGGTGGCCAGAAGAATGGAAGACAGGCCTGGTAGTACCGTTAATTAGGAAAGGAAAGGGAAGTAAGGTAGAGGAGTACAGGGATATCACGCTCATGTCAGTAGGCTATACAATATACGCAGAGGAAAAAGGAGGAAAAAGTAAGATACAAGGAAGAAGTTGAGAGAGCGGTAAGGGAAGGGAGGGAATGGACAGTTATAAACAGGGAAAGAGGGGAAAGGAAGGGACTGAATGAGAAAATAGGAATGGATGAATGGGAGTGGAAATCAGGCTAAAGGACGAAGGAAGAAATGCAGTAGTGGTAGATGAGAATAGGGGGGATGAGATTGGTCTGGAAGAGGTAAAAGACGCAATCATGAAACTGAAAAGAAACAGAGCAACTGGTGAAGGGAAGGGGTGAAAGAAGAGATGTGGAAGATTTGCAATAAGGACTGGAGAGGCGAAGGGTGGCCAGAAGAATGGAAGACAGGCCTGGTAGTACCGTTGATTAGGAAAGGAAAGGGAAGTAAGGTAGAGGAGTACAGGGGTATCACGCTCATGTCAGTAGACTATACAATTTACGCGGAGGAAATAGGAGGAAAAATTAAGATACATGGAAGAAATCGAGAGAGCGGTAAGGGAAGGAAGGGAATGGGAAGTTATAAACAGGGAAATAGGGGGAAGGGAGGGACTAAGTGAGGAAATGGGAATGGACGAACAGACAGAATATTTTAAGTCTTCGCTAAGGGAAGTGGAAAATAGGGAAAAGGGTGAAGGAAGAATGGCAGTAGCGAGAGATAAGGAAAGGGGAGATGGGATTATTCGGGAAGAGGTAAATGACGCAATCATGAAACTGAAAAGAAATAGAGCAACTGGTGAAGATGGCGTGAAGAATAAAGTACTGAAATATGGCGGGGAAGGGGTGGAAGAAGAGATGTAGAAGATATGCAATAAGATCTGGAAAGGCGATGGTGTCTGGAAGAATGGAAGACAGGCCTACTAGTACCGTTGATTAAGAAAGGAGAGGGAAGTGAGGTAGAGGGTATCAGGCTCATGTCAGTAGGCTATAAAATTTACGCGAAAGTACGCAGGAAGAGACTAGAAAGACAATTGGAAGAAAGGGGAAGCATACCACATAACCAAACAGGCTTCAGAAAAGGGGTGGGGCCCATAGATAATATATATGCCCTTAATTATTTGGTAAATAGAAACTTGGGCCGGAAGAGACGGAAACTTGTTGCATTTTCCGTGGATTTCAGAGCAGCTTTTGATTCCGTGAACAAAAGAGTCCTTTAAAAGGCCATGAGAGAAAGAGGAATAGAAGACGCTTTGATAGAAAGGATCAAAGAGATATGTGTGGAGACAAAGGTAAGGGTCAAGATAGGAGAAAAGAAGGAGAGGAATTCTGGACAGGAAGAAGACTTAGGCAAGGGTGCCCGTTAAGTCCTCTACTGTTTAGCGTCCTAACGGCAGACTTAGAGGAGAAGATGAATAGAAAAGAGGAAGGGGGGACGATACTATAGGAACAGGCAAACTGTTTTCACTGGCACACGCAGACGATGTAGTGCTAGTAGCAGATGACGAAAGAGGGATGAATCTGATGGTGAGAGCGTTTGAAGAGTATGTAAGAGAAGGGGATATGAGGATAAATGTGAGTAAGACTAAGATGATATGTTTTGAAAACAAAAGATCTAGGGTAGAGTATGATTGGAAAATAAATAATGTTGTGGTAGAGGTTGTGGAGGAGTTCTGCTACCTAGGATTCTGTTTCGAAGCAGGAGGAGGAAACGAATTGCAGGTGAAGAAGAGAATGGAATGTGCGAGTAAAGTAATGGGGCAAGGGTGAGGAATAGGAAAGAGAAGGTTCAAGGACAACTGGAGGATGAGGGTGTGGATGTTCGATATGCTAGTAAGGTCAGTGGTAAGTTACGGAGTGGAGATATGGGTTTGGAAGGAATACAAGAGTGTAGAAGGTCTGCAAGAGAGATTCCTGAGATACATGGGGCTGAGCTGGAGTTGTCCAGGTTGAATGCTGAGAGAAATTAGGAAGAGAAAAAATGTTGATCAGACAACTAAAAAGATCTTGGAATTCTGAAGAGAAAATGAGAGCGGCAAAGGGTAGCAAGATCGCACAAGCGTGTGCACGGGAGATCTGGGAAAGAGAGGGTAGGAGTAACGTGGAGCGTTCGAAGTGGGAGAAAGAGAGATACCTACGAAGACATAATACGAAGGTATGGGATGCAAGATACGGGTAGAGAATGGCAGGGGTTAGAAGAAGAGATCATGGCAAGTCAGAGAGAGGATAGATGGGGAAAAATCTTAGAGTCAAGATTTGACAGTCGGTACAGGTTGGTGAAGAACGAGGGGGAACTGGAATATCTGAGGAAGATCAAGAAAGAGAACAAATGGAATAGAGTGGTGAGGCTTAGAATGGGAGAGGGAGTGAGAGCATGTAGGTACTGGATGAATGAGGAGGAGAATTTGTGTAGAGTTTGTAGGTATGAACGAAAATCATGGTTGCATGTGTTGGAGAGATGTACAAGGGACGAAGGAGGAGGAGAGAGTATGGAAGAGAGAATCGAATGGATTTTGAATGAGAATGGTCAGGGCGAGGAATGGATGAAGAGGCTGGAAGAGTATGTAAGATGATTTGTGAGGAATAGTTGGTAAGGTAGTACATGAGGGTTCTAGATAAGGGAAAAGAAATACATGTATATGTATGATTTGCAATGATTATGTAAAGACTCTCAAACCCGTAAAAGGGAGGAAGTATAAACAAACAAATAAGAAGAAGAACTTATTTTCTAACTTATGTACCATGTGGGGGTAAATTGAAGTCCCTAGCTATCGAAGCAACATTTCGCTTTTCATGCCCATAATCTCTTGCTATTGCTTCAAAATCAATTTGTCCATTAGGAAGGGTATATTCTCTAGCAATAACATGTACATTTCTTCGATCATTATCATGCAGAATTTTTAAAAGCATGTCCAAAGTTTGATGATCAAATTCTGATTCCTCACCATCCATACCACCTCCTCCACCCTCGTAATCATTTTGAACTTCAACTTCCCCATCTTGACCTTGACCCGTAACTGGCAAATCGTTATTTTTTGCAAGAATCGCTAAACTGCGCTTTATGTCTGAATCTTGATAAGAAGCAGAAGGATTTTCAAGTATTTTTTGGGCTCGGGCGACTGCACTCAGGTGTCCTCGCATTGCTGGATTCCTGAACAGTTCGAGATAAACAGCAGCCGGCAGACAAATTTCACCATCTTCACCATCTTCCTGGTTCATGGCTCGCCAATTGGCGATATCATCCCGATTTTGTGCATCTTGGATGATTCGAGCTGTTCGGGAATATGCTGCTAAATTTGAACTTACTTCCGGAATGCGCAGAAGGGCGAGGAATGTCTTTTTTGGAAGGCAGCCGCTGCTTGCCTCGTTATCCTGACATGTTACCTGAAAAATAATAATAAATTCCAAAATATTATCCCCCCTAAAAAATAAATAGCATATCAGGAATCAGAATTATTAGAGATCACAAAAAAAACATGTTTGATTCCCCCCCCCCCCCCTCCAACTTCCAAACTTACTAAATGTAAGATTGTAGTTGTAATAAAATTGAAGAATGAATAATTTGGAGTGAGAATTTTTCCCAAACTATTGAAAAATGGGAATTGGTAATTGTTGAAAGTTTCAACATTTCGAAGTAAGCGTCAAAAATTGAAAGGGAGATTTTTAATCAAGAAGCATAAATACCATAAATGTAAATGCAGCATAAGTTAAGGAAAAAAGCGGAAGAGGAGAAAGAAAAGGAAAGGAAACGTGGGTTGTGTATGGGAAAATAAGAATACGAGATATATGATGGGATTGGGATGAAGAGGCAGAAAACTTAGTTGAAAGTGCAGTGTCGGGTGACTGGAAGACAAGGGAAGGGAAAGGTAAGGTAAGGAATAAGAAATAGTAGAAAGCAAAAATAAAAAATTAAGGAAGGAAGGGGGGAATGGAAAATATGTTACTGGAATGTAGCAGGATCGGAAAGAAAAGATAGAGAAGATGTTACAGTTGGCAGATTCAAAATGCAAAGGGAAGGAAAAGGAAAGGCAGAGCAATGATAGGAATGAAGATGGGAATAAGGAAGGAATATCTAGCAGAGAAGGATGGCGAATAATGGAGGAGGAAATCGAAGGATCATTGGTAGAAGACATAAAGATGGGAGGAGAGAGATGGAAAATAGTGGGAGGGTATGTGAACGGAGACATGAAGGAGAAATCTAAGGAGATGAAAGAGCTGATGGAATAAAATGAAGAGGGGATCAAGCTTGTAATAGGAGGAGACTTTAAGGCGAGAACAGGAGATAAAGGAGGAAGGGAATGGGGAGAAGAGCGAAGAAGAAAATCCAAAGACAAGGTACTGAATGGGGAAGGGAAGAAATTGCTAAGGTGCTTGGAGAAAATGAGATGGGTTGTTATTAAAGGAAATATAGAGGGGGGTGAGGCAGGTGAATCTACATGTTTGGGAGGTGAAGGGGTAATGGTCATTGACTATGCAATAGTAGACGACGAGGTAACAGAGAAAGTCGAAAACTAGAGGTAGGAGATTATATAGATTCTGATCACTTTCGACTAATACTGAAGTTGAAGGGGGATAAGAGTATCAAAGGACCGGGTAAAAAGGAAGTAAAGGTAAAAATAACAGGAAAAGGAAAAGAGCAAATAAGAGGGAAGCTAAAGTATGTAAAAATGGGAGAAGTAAATTTTAATTAAGAGATAGAAATAATGATAAGAGAAATAAAAAGAGTATTAGAAAAAACTAGTAAGAAACAAGTTAGTGGGAGAGAGAATGGAAATGGATGGACTGAGAAAAAGAATGAAATGAGAAAGGAACTAAGGAGATGGAGGAAAGGAAGAAGTAGTGGAAAGGAATATAGAAGAAAGAATAAGAAATATACTGAGATGTGTAATAAGACAAAATAGGATGAAAATAGGAGGTTCGAAGATGAGGCGCAGAAGGCTAGAACAGAATAAGAGGTTTAAAAAGTAGAAAAGAAAGAGAGAAAAAGGAGGGAAAGGGTAGACCAGGAAATAGAAGTGGTAGACTGGAAAATGTACTTCATGGATCTGCTAGGAGGGGTAGGAAATAAACTAAGAAAGGATGGAAGAGAGGGAAAGGGAAGAGATGAGGAAGAGGACATAACAAGAGAAGAAATAATTAATGTTTTGGGAATAATGGAAAAGGGGAAAGCTCCAGGTCTGGATGGAATTGAAAATGAAGTATGGAAATATGGGGGGAATGAACTAAAGGAATGGGCACGGATAATGTGCAATAGTTTATGGAGAGGAGAGGGTTGGCCAGAGATATGGAAGGAAGGGGTGGTGGTACCGATACTGAAGAAAGGCAAAGAAAAGGAGGTCAAGGATTATAGGGGAGTGACGCTAATATATGCCAACCTCGTACAAGTTGTATGTAACGGTATTATCGGAGAGATTAGAGAAAGGAGTCGAAGAAAAAGAGATAGTGCCACCAAATCAGACGGGGTTTAGAAAATTAATGGGGGTGATGGACAACATGTACATATATTGTAAATTATCTAATAAATAGGGAGATTAAAGGGAGAAAGGAGGAATGATAGCTATGTTCGTGGATTCAATGGCGGCATTCGATTCTCTGGACCGAGAAGAGATAGAAAAGGTTATGGTTAAAAAAGATATAAGGGAAGGTATAATAAAAAGAGTTTTGGAAATATTCCGTGAGACGAAAAGCAGGGCTGATCAAGTAGGCGATTGTTTCTTGTTGGTAAGAGGAGTAAGACAAGGGTGTCCTCTGAGCCTAATTCTATTTAATACCTTGATCTCATACTTAGAAGGAGCAATGAGCAGAAAAGGGTGGGGAGGTGTTAAGATGGGAAAACTAAAGATATATACACTGGTATACGCAGGTGATATAGTAATAATTGCAGAGGATGAAGAGGGAATGGCAGGTCTAATTACAGGGTTGGAGAAATACTAACATGAGAGGGAATTGACATTAAATGTAGGAAAGACAAAGATAATGAGGTTTAGAAAAGGAGGGAGAAGAAAGAAATTATGGACTGGGAGATGGAAGGGAGTGAAGATAGAAGAAGTAAAAGAGTTGAAATAGTTGGGATATACCTTACAAGTAAATGCAGTTTATAAGGCACATATGAGAGAAGGGATTAAAAAGCGGCAGGGGTAATGAAGCAGGTATGGAGAATAGGAAAAAGAAGATTCAAGAAAGGTTGGAAAAGAAAAATGTGGTTGTTGGATACACTGGTATGGACAGTTTTAGGATATGGAGCAGAAATATGGGGAGGGAAGGAAAGGGAAGAGATGGAAAGATTACAGGAACGATATGTGAGATGGACTCTAGGAATGGATCAGAGGACACCTGGATATATGGTGAGAGAGGTAACGCAAAGGGATAAATTGACTATCAGAGCAGGAGGAGGGCATTGAAATTTGAAAAAAGCTAAGGAAGGGCAAAGGAGGGGAGTTAGCGAAAGAATGTCTGAAGGAGATGGAAAAAAGAAGAGGGAGGGCGATTTAGTTAACGAGACGGGAAGAAGAAAGAAAGGAGTTCCTTGCAGATAGATATGTAGGAGAGGAAATCGGAGCAAACTTTGGAAAATAAGAAGGAAAAGATAGGGAAAGTCAATTAATTGAAAGATGGGGAAGGATTAAGGAATCAAAATACAATAGATGGTATAAGATAATAAAAAGGAAGGACTACCGAAGTATTTGGAAAAGGGGTGGGGAGAAAAGAGATGGACAAGAATAGCAAGATTTCGATTGGGGAAAAAGGTCAGAATGGCTTTGTATTAGGAAGAAAAAGAGAGAAGAAAGTGCAGGATATGTGAATGGGAAGAAGAAACATGGGAACATATATGGGAAGGATGTATGAGAGGAATGGAAGGTAAAGGAAGCTGCCAAGAGAACGTGGAAAGGATTCTAGGGGAGGAAGAACAGGGGGAGGAGTGGATGAGGGAATTAGGGGAAGCTAGAGGAGCGAATGAGATACAATGAAATACTGATTGTGTAAAGGAAAAGGTCGAGTTGGAAGGGGAGTCATATACGAAATTAAACAATTTTAAGATGCATGTGATTCAAGTTATATAAATTAACTAAATTAAAAATAAAAGAAATTCCGATCCGAAGATATTCGACCTTTCAAGACTCTGGAATGTAATAGTTAAAACGCTGAAAATAAAAAATCGAAAGTTTTCATTCACATGAACATGAATGTCGAATATAAATAATTAAATGAGAAATTCGTTCAATAAGTTGTACAATTTGAAGATGAAGAATCCCAACATGAATTTCGAATTTGATATTTTCAGACATACCTTAAACATTATTCAAATTATATGATCATTATATAAGAGGAAAAGAATTGTTCAAAAAATGATCAAATTGACTAACTCCACCCATAATCAATTCTGATGAAAATCTCTCACAAATTGTTTACAGATCCTATCAAATTTTCAGAAACTGAGTAACATTTCTGGAATCCCCAAAGAATTTATAGTACCCAAACCCAATCTAAATTCTAGAGAAAATGTAATAAGGGATCAAATACTGAAATATTGAAGATGTTCTAAAAGAATTGCAGATGGATTCCACAAGCCTTTCATTAAAATCCCGTACCAACTTTACATTCTGATGGAGTTGTTTCCAAATATGAATTAATAAATAATTGGAAATAAGAATAATAATAATAATTATTATTAATAATAATAATTATCATCGATATATAAAATAAGTAGATCGATTTTTAGACCTAAAAAACAGATTTATGTTCAAAAATTTGGAAAATTTCAAGCATTTCGTGTTTCATATCTGTTACCGAAAGCAAGGTGCTTATTGATATCGTAACACAGATGGTGATGACAGCCGTTGAGGATTACGAGTGTCCTCGCAGTTCTCGCATGTATAAACTACTTTTCAATAGAATGTAGTACACACAATGAAAATCGTAAAGAAAAAACCTCAAATTTGAATTATTGTCTTATAAAATCTGAAATGCTAGATTTTATTGCATGCTACACGAAAAAAGAGTGATACATTTTCACGCAAAATTATTAGAAAGTAATGGATGTTTCTAAGTATTGTTAAAGAACCACCGTCTTGAATTTTTTCTCAAGCGGTTTATAGGATAATTGTAGAAAGTCAGGACATGGTTTTAGAAAAATTAACTTTTTTTTTCTAAAATGATCTTCTCGCTTGGAGTGAAAAATGCCCTAATTGGAATTAAAAGTTCCTCTTCGCTATTAATAATGGAAGGCGAACTGGACTTTTTATTATTTCAAACTGAATGCCAAATTTAGAGTGCGAGAAATTTATTAATTTCATCTTAAAAATGTTCCAAATCGAATATTATAAGTTACAACTTTTTATGATTAAGCAATTCCAAATGTGAAAGTAACTTCTTAAATAAAGATAATTTTGTACTGGAAATTTCAAAAACGTAACTAATGAAAATTTTTAAGTTTTTTTACAGTAAAAGAAAAGTAATTCCTGAACTGGAACTTCCAAGTATCATGATTCAAAATTGTAATCTTAATTTCAAATCACTTTCATTATGGTATTGTATGAATGGAGATGATATATTCTAAAAAATAACAAAATTATTTGAATAATTCTAATTTTTCAATTTTAAGAATCTAAAAAGATTATAAGATCTCGAACATTTTCAAAATAGCTGTGAATTCGATCTTGGTTGTTTCAACTTCGTATATATGTTCTTCCATAATTTGGAATTATGAATCTGATGCCTACCCCACTTTTTGATTAAATATATTAATACTGTATGTCAATTAATTCGTCTCTTAAAAAACAAATTTTTCGTGCATCAACTTTGAATTGAGTGTCTGAACAAATTCCACAATGGAAAACCTTTTTTCTGAATACTATGAATGACCATAACTTCCTTACTTTTTAATAAAATATATTAATATCAGAGGTCAATTGATTCGTCTTGAACCAAGTAATTTCTAAAATTTTTTAATCAACTTTGAATTATGTGTCTGGAACACATTCTACTCCAAAAACACATTTTCCGGATACTATGAATCGGAAGTTGGGAAATTCAAATGTTTTTACTATCTTGTTTATTTTGAATCATGAAAATATGTAAACGTATGTAAATCGTCCAATATTAGTTTTCAGCTAATAATTTCTTTCGTTCTACAATTTCGAAGATTTGATACAGATTCAGAAGAATCTTATATCTTATCAATTTAACATAGTTTTTATTTAAAATAAGTTCTGAATTTCAAGTGATGAAATTAATTTAGCTTTTAATTCCTAGACATTTATTTTCAAAAAGAAAATATACAATTTTCAAACATTGCATCTGGATATCAGGATGTTTGAGGTTTGAATTTGAAATATTAAAAAATTGTATAAGCCTAAAGTCAATATAAAAATGTTCAACTTTGTCATTTTTCATTCAAGCTTATTCAATTCCAAATTTGGGGGAGTTTGAATGTTCAACTAAACTAGTTGTGAATAGATCCTGGTTGTTTCTACTTTTTTTGTATTTATAGTGATATGGTGCTCATTTCACGAGAACTTTGCTTTCCTGTTAAAGAATGTATGTTTTTGCATCAACTTCGAGTTATGTATCAGATAAAAATTTCACTACGAAAATCGGCTTTCGTAATAATATAAATTATCATACCCACCTTACTTTTAAATAAAATATATTTATATCATAGGTCAATTCATTTGTTCCAAACCAAGATATTTTTTATGTTCTCGTGTCAACTTTGATTTAGGTGTCTAAAAAAGTTTGACTATAAAAAACTCATTTCCCAATTACCATAAATGATCATTACTCACTCACCCATTCAGAAAATGTATCAATGTTACGCAGGTCAATCGATTTGTCTCGAACCATTGAATTTTGTAAGTTTTTGTATTAATTTCGAATTATGTATCTGGAATAAATTTCACTATAAAAAATCCATCCTTTGAATACTATAAATGACCATGACTTCTTTCCTCTCGGGTAAAATTTAATAATATTCAATCGATTCGTCTCCACCCGAAGAATTCATTTATGTCCTTGTATCAACTCTGAATTATGTGTCTGGAACAAATTCTACTATAATTAACCTATTTTTAAAATATTATAAATGATAAATAACATCCAAATTTTCTTGAAAAAATTGATACAAATTTTAAAAAATCCTACGGTCAGTTTTGAGATAGTGGTTCAAAAAAGGCTACCAAATTTAATTTAATTATTATCTGCAACGGTCTTT
>WSXT02231943.1:0-11197 GCA_011762715.2 Neuroterus valhalla | reverse complement strand
TTCTCTTTGCGTTGAGAAAGAATAGTGCTTTTTATTTTCGTCCTTTTTCGCATTCTCGGCAGGGGGGGCATTTGATTTGGGGAAACCCCCCCCCCCCCCCCCCCACCGTTTTTGTCAAAAGTCCACGTTTTGAGACCCCATGATCCCAAAAAACGGGGTTTACGAATGTGTCTGTCTGTCTGTATGTCTGTATATCTGTATGTATATCTGACTGTCTATTAGCATGATAACTTTCGAAAAATTTAAAGTATAATGCCGATTTCAAAATTCAAAAATGTTAACATAAATGAGAATTTTTAGCTAAACCACGGAAGATATGAAAAAAAGGAATAGAAGAAAAAATGTTTATTTTCCGGAGTCCCATAAGGTGGCCCTCACAACATTCTGAATTTTTGAAGATGTCGAAAAATCAAATTTTGGTCGCACAAAAAATGATGAAAAATAGAAAGTTTCATTTTTTGGTCAAACTATGCAAGGTACGGAAAAATATAAATGAACAAAAATTGTGCATCAAAGAAAGATCTACAAATTTTGTAAAATGTACTTCTTGATAGGACAAGTAGTTCTTGCTTTATTAAAAAAATACTATGTTAAAAAGGAAAAAATTGAAGCGGGAAGTGCGAGATCCGACAGACGCACGCCCTAGGAGCGCTCAAATTTGCGAGCAAAGCGAGCCGAGCGCTAGGCGGCGCGTGATCAGGATGTGCTAGCGTAGCGGGCAGATTTTTTTCATTCAAATTTTTCCAACCCGAATAACTTATTGATGATAGTTTTCGTTGAATTATTAATGAAAAATAGCATATAATGTGGAAATAAATAGAAATTCTTATATTAAATGGCATTTATAATAAGAATTTCTATTTATTTTTACATTATATTTATATCATATGTTTGCATGCACATTTCAATATTTTGATAATGCATATAATCCGATGAGACTTTTGCTCTAAATCTACCATAATAACCAGTTGAAAATAATTAAGCCTCTCGAGGAACTAAAAATGTATATTTCTGAACGATAAAGAATAGCTCATCAGTTCTGATCAAAGCTGGAATTAGACGATCTCATAATTTGAATTGAAATGCAGAACTCAAAAATTTAAAAGTTAGGGGAATTCACGAATTCACTTTGTAATCGTCAAGAAAAAATAGTTGATTCAAAGGCCTCAACGTATCGGATTCTAAATTTCACAAAAACTTGAAATAGTTTATTTCAAGTTGTCAACTAATCTGATTCCTAATTTTTCAAAAGCCCAGTACGCGCGCAATGAGAAGTAATCGTCAAACGACGGATAAGAGCGTAAATTGTAATCCTAGTGATTTTCCAATTTGCGAATTTGTTTTTGACAAATAAAACATCAAATTTGTAATCAGCGAACTCACAAACCCTCGTTTCCATTTTTAAGAGCAAATCAGTTGTATTTTTCAAAAGTCATCCGTTATTTTGAATTTGCCATTCCATTTACGGAGGATACTATTACAAATTTTTAATGACCGACCCTAGAAACCTTTTCGTAGTAATTTGTATACAAATCAGACATTATTTTCAATTTCCGACTACTCTTTGATTTTTGTATGTTTAGAACATTCAAAAGTCTTCATAATATCTATAAAGTACTATGTAAGGTACACCTACTTGTGAAGCTTAGAAATACCAGGCAGGTGAAGAGTAGAATGATGATTTCCATTGTTTCTAGATACGAATAGTAAACACGATACAGAATCTGGACTAATCGTGCACATTCTCCATTCACTACAATTTCAATGATAATTTGTAATATATTTCATCAGTAATCAATTATCTCGATCGTGAATGATACATTGATAACATTAAAAATCTTCTCCAAGTCTTTGTATAATACATTATCCCAAGCGGTTACATGATTCCACGAGACCGATCAAATAAACAGGCAATGATTTTACCCAATAAACTTCAAATTTATGAAAGCCTTTTCCAGTAAATTTTCTGAATTTTGAGTTTCGCATACAAATAACTTGCAACAGCATTGGTGACACTAATGTCTTTCACCTTCTACAGTCGAAACCTTCTACAACTCCTCTAATAGTACGGGAGCCAGTGACAGATTTTTGTCAATCATTTCCTTTGGACTGATAATTCGTAAAATGCTTCATTTAGTGGTACCATAAAGTGCAGTGAACGTCAGCTGCGGATCTATGGGTGGGTTGGGCAACGGCAGCCACCCACGTACGTAAAAAAGAAAAAGATTTTTATTGATTTCCTCCCGGTTGAAAATTTCCCAGGTGATGCTTTACATCATCCTTTGAATAAAAAAATTCGTCAGCTGGCTGTGCGTTGGTGGAAAGGTCGTCAGCTGATGCAATGAATCGTTTTATGGGGTGTACTTTCGAAAAGGTGATATGCCCGATTTCCTCCGCACTTCGTATACTTATGTATTTTGACGCGCTGATTACGAATATGATAATAAAAAATGGCGCAAATTTGATTTTTATGGTTAAATCATGGAAAAACCATAAAAATTATGGTTTTTTGAGTTTCTATCAGCTAATATACAATATTGAAAAAAATGTTAGAACCAAAAGTTGTAGATCTTACTTGAATTCATATTTTTTGTAGTATACATTTTTCTTCTACGGGTGATATTTTCCGAGAAAATTAGTGATAATCTATTTTCATAAGAAAACCCCATGAAATCATGGCTTTCTGCGTTCATCTAAGTCAATACTAGCAATATTCTGTAGCCAATCATAGGGGAGCCTTATCGCCCCTCAAGGGACCTGGAAAATGGGTAGGCGTTTGACCAACATTATTTCTGTGACTAGTCAGAGGGGTGCCTTCCTGCCCCCACGGGAAATAATGTTGGTCAAACGCCTGCCCATTTTCCAGGTCCCGTGAAAGAATAATGTATAGAACAAAAAATATGTATTTCAATGAGATCTACAACTTTTGTCTGGAACATTTTTTTTTTAATATTGTATATTAGCTGAGGGAAACCCAAAAAACCATAATCAGCGCGTTAAAATACATAAGTATACGAAGTGCGGAGGAAATCGGGCATATCACCTTTTCGAAAGTACACCCCATAAAATGATTCATTGCATCAGCTGACGACCTTTCCATCAACTCACAGCCCGCTGACGTATTTTTTTACTCAAAGGATGATGTAAAGCATCATCTGGGAAATTTTCAACTGGGAGGAATTCAATAAAAATCTTTTTCTTTTTTACGTACGTGGGTGGCTGCCGTTTTCCAAACCACCCATAGATCCGCAGCTGACGCTCACGCACTCTAAAGCATCGGCCTTTTATTCTCCACCATTATCCATTAAAAACCACAAATTTTGCATAAAATTACTTTTTATCACAAAATGTCTTTTTTGAAATGTCTATAGTTGTGAGGAAAAAACTTTTTTTTTGTTCTTCAAGATAACATCTGTAGCCTTCTTTTTCATGAAAATTTCATTTTCGGGATTTTAGAGAGTTTCTTGTATGCTAACAAATATTAGAGGTATTTGTTTTTGTGGCAGGGAAGGATGAAAACTCAGAAGATAATTTTCGTTCATACAAACCATTTCTCAAACATTGATGAAACGTTAGTTCTCTTTTTCCTTGAGCGCGCATGGACCAAATTATAGCAAATATCAAGATATTGGTACTAGTAAGGAGAAAATATTCATCAATCCCACATACCTGAAGTTAGACAAAATTTTTCCGATATGGAATTTAAGGAACATGCAATTTTTTTTGTACCATCAAGCCACAATCTCTTGCGGGGTAAGCGTCATTTGTGAAGAGAGACAATTATCTCCCGCCAACATGCCAACAGCACGCGATATTCCTGAACGGTCACCCATCTAAGTACTAATCGCGCTCAACGCTGCCTAACTTCAGTGATCGTACGAAAACTGGTTTTTCGAACGTGGCATGGCCGTTGGCGTAAATTTGAATCATTCATGATTCAAAATTCAATTCCTCATTAGAAAATCATCTGTTGAGGATCAAGTCATCTTGATGAAAACCAGTATTCTATGGTTGAATCGTACTTTTCGAAAATGCGGCATTTTTATTTCATTTTCATCCATTTACCTATTTTTTACAGTTATTTTAATGCTGATTTAAGCATTATATTTTTGATTCCATAAAATGTGCATCTATTCTGTTAGGAGTTTACGTATATTGTTGAAAATTATTACTTTTTGTGGAAGTTATCCTCTTTTGCGTTACCATTTTGACTGTTCAGCTTGAAGCCTAAATTACCATGAAAGTTTGACGACTAAAGATTTTTCTATGTTAAAAATGCCACATTCACATAGAGGAATATTGTAAACAGACATTCCGAAAATATTGAAAAAACAGACGCAAATTTGGAAAGCGATACACACGAGTGGATCTTTTCGAGTCTTCTTGTCCACTGAGCCAATGGAGAAAAGAGGAGCTCTTGAAAATGAAATATAAACTAGCCCCCATTTGATGGGGGACAAACACTGTTAAAAATTTCTGCCTCAATGTTCAAGTACCAACTAGTTGGATTCTGTACAAAATAACTTAGCTTCATTTGAGAAAAATCTGAATTTACAAGGAAAACTTCAAAGTGTAATTACAAGAAAATACAAATTTGCAACACAACAAATAATATATTCTAATGAATAGGATTCAAGGGCCAATATAAGGTACTCATTCTCGCATAATCAAGTAGCTTTGTCAGCTAGAGATTTTGATATATTAAAAATTGCCACTTTACCCTAAAAAAATATTGGAAACAGACATTCTGTCGAATATTGGAAGAACAGACAAGAATTTGGAGAGAGATAAACACGAGTGGATCTTTTCGACTCTTCTTGATCTAGCATTATCGATTTATTAGTACTGAGAATGTTTTCCTTAATGATGTACTGTCTGATTTTCAGAATATGATATACTTGTCTTTCTTCTCAAAGGAGGAGAAAATTTAAATTAATACTCCTATTATTACAAGCAAAAATGTTCAAATTATGGCCTGGAATTGCGAATTATAATTCTGTACTTGTACTCACTATGCTGTTGCGCAGCGTGACGTCGAAGACCCTGTTGCACTATGTTCCATACAAACCTGACGAAATCTGGAATCTTGTCCTATTTATGGCGTCTCTTAGCCCTCTGTGGAGTGGGAGAAATCTAACCTTCTAATATAAAATCACATAATTATTCACGTGTCGCACCATGTACTAAGGTAAGCTGAGGTATATGTGACTTTTTTATGCAATCACAAAGAATTATTTATACATAGTTGAGAGAATCAAGCTGAGACATATTTCATAATGAAGAGATGTGTCAGTTATTTTGTTCGTATTATGTGTGTTCTTGGTGATGTAAAACATTTCTCCAAAATCAATTTTTTGTAGTTACTATCCCAGCTCATAATCTCAGTTCTCTGCAAATAAGGATTTACGGCCTTGGTCGTGCAGGTGTGCCAGCACATCTACACTCACATGGGAGATACTGAATTGAATGAGTTTTTCCTTTGACACGAGTGGGATCGTTCTTTTCAAAAAGAAAGCAGTCGTGAGAATCTTCATCACTAATGTGGAACTCTATAATAATGAGTAATTATAGTCAGAGGATTATTAGGGTGTAGCTATATTTAATGCAACGTTGGTGGTACCACGCATTTCATCAGTGTTATAGTTAAGCACGAGAAATGCTCAAAAGAAAATGTCATTTTGTAATTTTAAGGAACAGCGGTTTTCCAGGGAATCTTTATTATTATCATTAAGAATTTGGAAATACGCCCAAGATTAAGTGTTAGCTAGGAGGCGTTCATATATGCGATTCGAAACTTGATCTTCTGCAGGTGGATCATGTAGATAATGTAGATATTCAAAGAGAACATGACCATCTCGCATTCGTACAGAAACACAGTTTCCTCTAGCAGGTGCACCAACGGGTAATGTTCCTACCATCCTATTTTGATCAACGTTTCTTCTTTATTCATTTTTCAATGCTGCAGTCAATGCAATAAGAGAGAAAAAGAATCAGAATTACAATAAGAGCGGATGCGAGAAAGGTCCTAATAAATCAGTCTGTCGGCTCTCTATGCGCGTAAAAGTTTCGCTACTGAAGTAGAATACTATCCGTAGCAGAAGTATCCGTAGTTGAGTTGGGCGAAATTCTCCGCTTGTTTCCTGAACTGTCACATCCACCACGGGAATTCCTGAAACAGGATAAATCGAGGGAGACAGTATTAAAATCCCCCTGTGCTAAAACTGCCTCATCAGACTATTTTTTTAAAATCACATGATCGAGATAATTCCTTAATGAGTAAACGATGGAAAAAGATCATCATTTTATCTTCAAGTATAGAAAAATTCAAAGAAGTAGTCATTAGATTGGAAAAAATCGCAGGATGATGCAAACTGATTGTAAATCTGCCTGTTGGTATGTTACAGGAAAACCAGAGGGTGAAGTTTTTTTTTTTTTGTGATATAATTGCGAGGTAGGATATAATAGCTACAAGTCTGCTCTACGTTTGCTCCTTTCATTTGAAAAATGAGGATCCAAATTACAAACTGCGAATGCTATGCAATCCTTCGTGGGATCAACCTATTATCAGCTCGTCTAGAGCTTAAGTTTTGAAATTCCCAGTAACCCTAGCTCTAGCGCTACACGTGACCAAGAGAGTCTAACGAGAAATTCCGTAATGCTAGTCAGTGTCTTAGAATCATCGTCCAAAGTTGAGGATACGTGCGCCCATTTTGACAAAACAAAATCACCCTAGATTTCCTCTGAACTGGGAAATAAGGCTAGGGTTTTCTGGTGCGATTAGCGGAATCCATTCGGAGTTTCAGAACGAATATTTAGAGATTTTTTATCCTTTTTTTGCCATCCGAATTCGGAAAAGAGGATTCCTCAAACAGTTCCTCTTCTGCGGCATGTCTCATCGGCGACAAGTCTCTCCTGCGTCTTGTCTTCTTTGCGGCATCTCTTCTGAGTATATTGCCAATGTTGAAGCAAGCTTTTCGAACCCTAAGGAAAATTCGGGGTATCAAAATACTTTTCAGGGCAATGATGCATACAGGTGAAATACCTTCCCCTTTTCCCAAGTCTTGTCGGGGGCGTAAAGGCATACCTGTGATTGGTGATGTAAATAATGTAGATCACATATCTTTCTTTTTTCTCAAGTCCTGTAGGTAGCGCGAAGGCACCCTGTGACAGGTCATGGGAATAATGTAGGTCATAAAGCTCAAAATGCGAAATCGTGTTGGGGAGACTCGGCGCACTTTTGCCACCTTGGAGTGGGAGAGATGCTGCAAAGAGGCATATTGGTTCAAGAGGCTTGCCACAAAATTGGCAATATACTCGGGAGACTTGACACAGGTGAGACTTGCCACAGGTGGAACTTTCCACAGGTGAGACTTGCCAAAGGTGAAACTTACCACAGGTGACACTTGCCACAGGTGAGACTTGACACAGGTGAGACTTTGTGCAGGCTAGAGTTTGTGCAGGTGAAACTTGCTACATGTGACTTGATGTGGAAGTAGAAAGATGAGAAAGAATTCGCTTTATTGTTCGGACAAAATTATTAAACTCTGTAAACAATTTTTTGGATTTTCTAAAAGGTGAAGCTTATGAAATTTGTATAGAATTCTTTTGGTCAACTTTTACAAATTTTGATTTAAACCTTTTCTGCAATATGTATTCCTACTTCTCGATATAAATTAGAGAAGAATATCGAAAAAAGGCAAAACATGTTAATGCACGCAAAAAAATATTTTAATTGTAAAACCGAACAAAAATAGAAATCCCGAGAGAGGAAACTCAAGATGGAGAGATGAACTTAAGTTCAAATTTCTATTTAGTTTTCTAGATCAAGGTTGTCTACTTTCGAAGATGTGACGGCGATTTATTTTGCCATCCAAAAAAGCACCTATTTGACCTTAAGTTTTCGCGATTTGTGCAGGTGTGAGCCTTGATACTTGGCTCCATATCGACTAGAAGATTCTCGTCCATGTTGGCGTGCAACTATTGTTGTTCATGGAAGAAATTTAAACATACAAGAATTTTTCATAAAATCAGATTTTCGCTACCTGTATTTCCATTTAACCACGATGTTCTAGATAGTGGCTATAACAGTAGCAATAGCATAATCAATAAGATTGGAATTCTTGAAAGTGTACTGTTTTTTTTCCAGCAAGACTCTTTCTTTTCCAAATGAACGTGTTGCAAGGCTTCATGCAATGCCTTCATGGACGAATAGAATATTTTCAACGTCAAAAACGTAGATTTAAATTTCTTTTCTTTTTTCATCAAGAGTATTCGTTGACGATCATAAAATTGTGGAATAATAAACGTGTAGTAACCCAAAATCATTAGGAAATATTCGTTCAAATGTCTGAAGCCTGATCGGTAACCCCGTCTGCCTATTCAATGACAAGATGGGGCAGCGCACTTTTTATATACAAAAATCAACAAGCGGTCATTTGATTTCATTGAAACTTGTCAAAATTATAAAAATATATAGGAGAGATTCGTAACTCTAAGGATTTCAGGAAATTTCGATAACAACTGGAGTCAAGCCACATCAAGTTCTGGATCTAAATTTTATAAAGAACATTATATTCCTCGAAGTAGTTCTAATAGAATTTGAATCCACTAGATGAAGAATTATACCTTTCTGAATAACATCACCTAAACATTTCTCTCTTATCTAGTCCGAAAAAGTTTGAAAAAAGGATAGATTCAATTCTTCGTCAAATACCTCCCTATTATTTTAAAATGGCACTATGAAATAATATAAAATATAACAATATACATACAGACAACAGAATAGGTTTGTAAGTTGATCTTTACAGAAAAAGAAAGCTTACAAAGATGAAAATTTCAGATTACAGAAGTGCTGAGTGCGTTCCGTATATCTTGTATTTATCTGATAATTTTAATTAATAATAATAATAACCGAAGCTAGAACCATTAGTTATTGAAAAATTATATATTATTGTTGAACTATTGAAACTGCATAATACGCAAATCATGAAATTTGAGAAGTGTATTCTCGAAATGATTACAACATATTTTAATACACAGTATGCCCTGAACAGTACGGCGACTATGTCGCTACTGGTGCAGGAGTACTATGGAGCACTTGACGATCAAGCGATTGAAAATTGAGTATCCCTGCTCTGGATCCCTGTAAGCAGTGGTACCAAAGGCAATAAGATCTCGAATGGGATAAAAAAAAGCGAAAAGAGAATAATACTGGTTCTGAATCAGTTATGGGCATTCCCAGCAGGCCAGTCACTGGAGAAATTAACAGTTTGCTGATGAAGGATAATGGAGAGGAGTGGAGAATGGTTTTTGGCTGTAGATGGGTCAAGAAACTCATTGGCTGAAATCGCAGTACTAAGCGATGGCTGAGAATATGGAAGCTCAGCAGAAACGAGGTCAAGGTTTCAACAGAAATGTTAAAAAGGCATGAGAACCTGAGCTATGACGGGCATAAAATAGGGCTCACATGTAGTCCCCTTCGTCGCCTGTGTGGTAAGAATGATGAGACAGTCATCCACCTACTCTGTCAATGCCCCAACATTGCGGGGAAGCGTCTCGCGCTCACAGACAGTAACTGCTTCAGTGAGTCGGACATAGCGGCGTATAACTAAGCCGTAAGCTGCCTTCAACACACTCTGCCGCTGTGTGACAACATGGCTGTTACAACGAATCTTACACACAACAATCTAGCTAGCAAGGACATCTGCGAATCGCGGGAAATAGTGAAACATCATCTATGATTTTCATTATTATTATCATTATTATTATGATTTTTTGTTATAATTTTGGTCAGTACTACATGAGCCTTTGACGCTTGTGCCATCCCATCGCAGCCCTATACAGGGCTGAGTGTGACACCAGAGCCCTCTCCATAAGGCGAGGACCGCAGTAACGCTGTTGGCCGATATGACTGACACACTGATGTAGTGAATGCTCGTGAGTGCCAGACACTATGTGAAAAAGTCGATATCACAAAGGAATGAAATCGATGATGAGAAAAATCGCTCGTCCTTACCTTGTTATTGCGAACCCATGCTTGGGTATAGATACTACAATATGCACTATGTACTATTTGTTGCAGACAAATGGGTGAGATAACCAGAAATTAGCAGAAGTTTAAATAGGCAATCAGGATCAATTAGAATTGATAACCCTACCCAACCAAGCTGAATCTAATTCCAAGCCTCAATAGGCAAGCACAACGAAGAAAGGGAGCAAAGTGAGGGGCAAATTTATTTGATTTGATGAATTCAAGAATTAATTATCCTGAAAATTTGCAAGTTTTTGCACAGAGCTGTCAATTTTTGAAAAAAATTGACTTCAAGACTATTTAATAGTCACGACAAAATAAAAATAGAGAACAGGATGACATAGTTTCTATTGAGTAACACATTTGATAAGGAGCTATACGAAAACAATTCCAATGTCTCATTGACGTATAACCTTCCTCATGAAATTGAACATGCCAGTAATATGTATAGTGTACCTCCCTTGCATGAGTCATGTATCTAATCCTATGAATAGTGCTGGTAAATAACATACTTAGAATTTACTTTGAAATATTTCCCATTAGGAAATGTTGAAAATTTTACTGGATTGAAGTTCCAAAAATAGGTTCGAAGATACGGCTTCAACATTCAGACAAGATTATCCAAAGAAATAGTTGAAAAATGCTTGGATGGTAACTCTATTATGAATTTGATCAATCATACAATCAAAACCTAATTTTGGAACAAAACATTCATGAAACACCAAAAACTATTCTATCTCTTATTTTTTTGATGAGAAAATAGAAAAATGATCAAGAAATATACAAAAATTATTGAGAATAACCTTTCCTAGTGAGAATTTAATATCTCCTTCTGGTATTGACATCATATATATGTGACGCGATCTGAAGAAAGACCCCTAAGCGGCCGAAAATCGATTCTCTGATTTTTGATGCTTTAAGTAGATTCGTAGTTGCTCTTTCGCTCTTTGAGGTGGTAAAGTTAAAAAAATTCCATCAATATTAATTTATTCAGTACAAGCGTTTGGGAGAGTCATATCGGCCCGTCGACAATCATCCTGCTTCTCCCCTAAAGCCACATTTGGCCGCTTAGAGGTCTTTGTTCAGATCGTGCCACACACACACACACACACACACACACACACACACACACACACACACACACACACACACACACACACACACACA
>WSXT02231932.1:0-16195 GCA_011762715.2 Neuroterus valhalla | reverse complement strand
AATTTCCTCCCCCCGTTCCTCCTGTCTCTTTTCCTGCAACTCCATCACTTCCACCATCATTTTTCTAATTTCTTTCACACTCAACCCTTCCATCTGCCCTTTATCCTCATCTCTGGCTTTTTCCGGCGGTGACCTAAACATTTTTGAAGTTTTTACCGTAGCCCCCAATTCTTCTGTGTCCTCGCTACTTCCCCTTTCCTCCCTTTTCCTTTTAACAAAACTTCCCAACGATCCCAAGCTCTTCACTCTTGCCTTTTCCTTTTCTATAGTTTTTTTATACTTTCCCCTTGCCTTTCTCTCGTTCTTCTCACCTTTGTGTGATCCAAACACTTCTTCTTCAGAATCTCTTTCTTCCCCGTCTTTACTCCTCCAGTCACCCATTTATCACATTTAAATCCACTTTTACGCACCCTTTACCCTCTCACTTACAAACCCCCTGACCACACTTTTCACCCACACTCACCTCAAATTTTATCAATTCCGAACAATTCTTATTTCAGTTTATCCTTGATATTTCTCAGTATAAGAACACGCAAAAAATAGAGAGTTATATATAAACTGATTCCAGGAAAAATGCCGAGGATGATATTGGGATGCAAGAAAATGAAGATCAGCAAGGGAAAAATTAAATATCACAAAATTTCCATTTTGCCCTTATCGATCTCCATTTTTGGCATGATGAGAGGTAACCCCTGGCGTTTTTACCATAATCACTCAATACCCTCCGTTTTTTCTGTCGACCTTCGGTGTTCCAAGTTAAGTTGAAATTTTTTTCTAAGATCTAAATAATTTGGTCTCGTGAATTTCCAATCCATGCACTCATGCAAACTAGTAAATATGAATTTACATTCAGTAAGAAGATTAGTTCGTAAGGATTATATAGAAGCCGTATAGGAAACGAGATTTCACTAAACCCCCGTGGGTATAATCTAAACAGAGAATATAACAGGAAATGCAAATGTGAAGATTTTTCCTTCAGCAGACCAAGAAAAATTGAATTTTTAAACATCTTCGAGACAAAGGAGAATATAATCGTTAATTCATATCATCTTTTAAAGCTTGTTTTGAACTTGTGTTCCTTGCTTTGAATTCAATTTACTCTAGAGAAGAGGAAAAATTTTTTTAGTTCTGATAGGAGATGAAGAAACTTATGGTGATGCACAAAATAGAAGGGGATATGAATCTTCATCAGAAACTTTTATAACCTTTTTTATTTGGAGATGGAATACAGTTCTTTTTTATCCTTATTAGTTTGATGAACAATGTATATTTTCTTTAATCCAGTCCTATCATTTTCCATCCCTTTATACTCTTTTCCCCGTTCTCCCTTGTCCACTCAATTCCACGATGTTTTATTATTGTTCATCTGGTTCCTCTGTTTCAAAGTTCTTCCTTTTTCTTTCGCGTTTGCCACTTCATTCTGTTTTGTTTGTCGAATAACTCTATGCTTTTCTATACCCCTTTTCATTTAAACGAATATCTTACTTTTTAAGACTTTTCCATGCGATTCTTTCCTGTTTCACTCGCCAAGACTTCTATCCTCTTCTATCATGTTTTATCCCATTTGGTTCTATCCGTCCCAATTGCTTTGTTTGATATGAAAGACATATTTATTCTATTCAATTTTGTTTCTAATTATAATTTGTTTTCCAATAATTCCATCTTTCTATTCAGTTTTACCATTATTCAAGCAATTTATCATTATTCTATATCCTTTATCAGAATACTGATTTGTCATTTAAGCCTATTCCTATTTTTATAAAAAATAATACCCTTCTCCATCCAGTTTTTTACTTTTACTCCCACGATTCATTCGATCAAGAATTATTTACTCAATTTACATTTCCAATGATAATATTATTAACTTTCATCTCATAGAAAATTGTGGAGACGTTGAAATCCAATCTTTTCTACGCTCGGGAATGATGGATAAAATCATTTTGAGAATAAGGAAAATTGATAAATATATGTGTCCTAATCAAATGCGGCACATCCAAACTTTTATTTGTGAGAAATGTAACGGCATTGCAACGTTTTGGTCACGCACCGCTACAGTCTATATTGAGATATTCATGATGTCATATAAAGCATCTTGTCTTAATTTATATGTTAATCAATTTATACAAGATGCTTTACTGAACATCATTAATATCTGATGATGGAAGCGGTACGGTACAAAACCGTTCCAATGTTGTAAAACTTTTTACGAATAAAAGTCTGGATGTGCCGTATGGGATGATTCAGAATATTTGTTTGAATTTGACTAATTCTCATAACAATTGTACCTTTTATCTCTTCCTATCCTGTTTTTCCTTTCTTGAATTCTATTCATTTTTTAAAGTTTTTTTTTCTGTCGTAGAATCTCTCAGCCATGAAATATGTTGTTTGCAGAACAAATTAGGTTACAAATATTTTGACATCCATTCAGATAAAAAAAAAACACAAATTTTCTCTTCTATAATTTCTGATCTAATCGAGACATCATATTGGAAAATTGCTCTAATAGTCCCTAACAATTTTGGCCTTCGTTAGGGACCTCAACAGCTTTTCCTTATTGGGGCAGCCCTTCTGAGGACCTATTGTGTTCCGAATTAATAAACCCTCTCAATTGCAACGTAATATATAATCTGTTTTTTCTCTTCCGGCATATTTTGCTGAATCCTGATTTTCTCATTCGGCATATTATTTCCCTCGTACTTAGGGGTCACATACTGTGCGTTGACAAGCTAGACCAACTTGAGAGTGAGGAGTAACCAATTACCGATAAATCACTATACAATAACGTAAATTACCTGGATTCTCTGGATACTTCGACAGTTAACAAATACTTCGAATTTCCTTGAATTTCCGGAAAATATTGGAAATTCTTGAGATTTATGGTTTATTTATTATTTGCGGTGAATCAACAGCCGGAGTATGCCACGCCACTCATTATTGTATCCTATAGACGATAAACAGTTGGTTCCTAGCTTCACTCAGCGGGCGAAATGTGAAACTGTGGCGCTGATTGCATTTCGGCAAATTTTCCATTTAAATTTGCGACAGAACATCAGTGTCAAATCAACAAAAAGGGCTACGTCAGTAGTACATAGTTTGACATTTTATTGGATTTAATCACGTGAAATTTTTATTGTGTAGATTATAGGTAATAAACAGTGATCTGTGATCAAAGTGTATTGCGCAAATAGTGATTTACCATAATATGTTACAAGAATCAAAAGTGTGAACTATGGGACGTCATCGTTGCATTGTATTAATCTACAAATCAAATTACAAACAGAAGGCCGAAAAAATAAGGAATTCATAGATACTCAGGGTGGCGATTCAACCGGGAAACCGGGAAATGACCGTGAATTTTATTCGCCGGGAAAAAACCGGGAAATTCCCAAGAATTGAATGAAAAACCAGGAAGTTACTTGACTCAACCCAGAAAATTAAGAGTTTCACCGTAAAAATACGAATTATCTTGTTAGAAATTAGAAAGAGATTTCATCATTCCATTGGAAGATTGTACATTCCTTTAGTCTGATTCTAAAACTTTTTGAATATATCTAGACTTTAAAAGAGAAAGGATTTTTATTTGTTTCCATTAGAAGAAAAACCTTTTGCAAATTTATGCTCTTTGAGTTTTCTGAGTTAACTTAAGTTTGATAATCGAATTGATGATAGCTTAAGCATAAGAAAGAATTGTATTCTTTATTTTTCAGGAAAAATGTTTTTTAACACGTTTCATTTGCATTCTTCTCATTTATATGACTTGGAACAGGGAATCGAAAAAAATGATTATTGTTTTTATTTAAGGGAAGGGAGTTTCAGGGAAGAAAGAAATTTCCACATGGAGCAGGAAATTTTTGACATGGAACGCAATTTGAAAAGTTCTCTCCTCTTAATTTCCAATGAAGAAATTTTTTCAAGCAGTTTTAAGAGTAGAAATAGTATTTCGCAGAAGGAATATTTCTAGATTATAATAGAAAACTCATTTACATTGTTCATTGTGAGGTTGCACTATTTTAATACAAAATTTCCTCTGGTTGAAAATATAACTATTTCATTGAAAATCAATTGATCTCTTTTTGGTAAAGGTTTGAGTATTTATTTGAACATTGATTTGAAAAAAATTAAACTACTTCTTCGAGAATTTATATACTTTGAGGAAAATTCGTCTTTTTTGTCGAAAATTGATCTTTATTTTGAAAAATCAATCTTTTTCACATAAAATACATCTATTCCACTTGAAGATCCATCATTTTACCTGAAAATTCATCAGTCTGGTTGAAAAATTTATTATTTTGTTTAAAAATGTAAGAATTTGTTTGAAAGTTAGTTTTTCTTTTGTTGAAAGTTGTTTTTTTTTGTTTCAACCAATTTATTTCTTAAACGGAAAATTTAACTTATTCAAATTGAAAATTTCATAGATGTAATTGAAAATTTATTTGGTTGAACATAAGAGAATAAACGCCATGACCCGAGAAAAACCGGGAAACGACCAGAAATTTGAAATCGTTCGCCAAATCGCCACCCTGATCCTGATCTGCGAAATTCGAAAAAAGACAAAGATAAGGAAGAGATTTATTTTTTTACTGTTCCGGAAAACTGTGTTCCTTCTAAGCAAGCGTAATACAACGGGAAAATTTCGAAGAGAAACAATTAATGAATTCTGATAAAATTAGAAGATATCGTTCGATTCTTATTTGATATTCAAATCAATAATTGGGCGAAAGGCGATCAGCGCTGCAGTTCCACAATTCTTCCGCAGAAAAGTTGGGAACTATAATCATAATAATCCTGACAGCCTCCTGATCAACAGGAATGAACAAGAATGTTCAATTATTTAAATTTCCGTAAATTTTCACAATTTGATGAAATTTCCGGTAATGCGAAAATTTGCAAGACTTCTCTATCAAGAATTTCACAATTACAAGCAGAAACTATGCTTGTGTTCCACTTTATTCCACCATAAGGGAATTTTTTTATTCCTCAAAAGTAATGTCAAAATTGAAAAGTGGCCTTCCACAAGGAAGACACTCAGTCAGTTTTCTATCTTCAATAAATAAAATTCTCCCGGTCACGGAAAAAAGGTATAGCCCGCATGCAAGTGATAGGATCTCTTCATTAATATCAAAAAAGATTCTCCATTTACCTATTAATTTTCGAAATAATATATAGGTAGATACATTACACAATTGCCTGTAATATAATTACATTAAAAATAATTCCATTTGATATTTATCTGCTAAAGGGCTGCTTCTAATTCATTTCAAACTTTCGCACAGTGATAACCATTTATTTCTAATCCACAAAAAGCGCTGGAGTTCTGAGCATTCTATCATGTCTCAACCATTTTTTTTCTTGAAATATTGCCAAGATCTGCACTGCCTTAACTTGCACATTTACCTAATTTTGTCAGCTTTACGCTCTCGTCCACTCTTCATTCATTCCCATTTTCTACAGTTCTTTTAGATATTTTACAAATTTTCAATTAAAAAAACAACAAAAGATAGGTTCAACCGATGTTTTTTACTTGATGGATTTCTCCTAAGACCGCAGTTAGTTTCAAGTCGAGAAAATTGTAGTAAAGCTTCAGACACAAAAAGGCACCAAATAAAGTGGCGTTCGACTATTAGCGAGCAGAACCAATTCATTATTAATTAATACTCTTGATAGTACATGTCGCCTCCTAATTACCCGGTTTTCTACCGTCATCTTATGGAGACTTCCTGCCAACGCGCGTTGAATAGAAATTGATCACTTTTGCTTACTTCCAAAGTTTAATGAAGACAAAACTTACTTTTGTGAGTAATTATTTGCGAGTGACTACTCAGAACTGTTGATGTAACTTTTTCAATTGATTTACTCTAATCAATTAATTATCAACTTATGAATGAAGTAGCACTGTGGATATGGAGGATAAATTTATCCACGCAGATAATTCTTCCCTTATATTTAGAACAAGAAGAGATAAATAATTTAAAGCATTCATTTTTCCTTTCAGTAAGAAATATTGACTTGTTTCCCTTTCTTGAATTTTTTTAGATGCAACAATTCTCATAAGCTTCATATTACCATTATCTCTGATACCTGACTATGACTAGAATATAAGTAAAGAAAATCTCTATCAAATGTGAGTTTCAGAGATCTAAAGGAAAATTGAGATTTGTTCCCCTTTTATATTTCCAATTTCCAGATTCATTTGAATCTTGAATTTTGAATTTTGTTGAATAAGGCTTATAAATCTAGTACGGGCACGAACCATTAAAAACCGATTCCATTTAAATCATGCAGGCTGGCGACACTCATGTCACCGATTGTCTCCAAATTGAAATATATTTTTCTAGGTGTTTCATGTAGTTTTAGGTGTTCTCCCAACTTGACTTAACCATTTTGAAAAATAATTAAAATTAATGTAGGAATTGCTCTTTTTAAAAAATTCTCAAATTCGATTTTCTTGAAAACGCAATTTTTTTTTTGGATGAATTTTTTTTTACAAATAGCTGATCCCAAGACCAAAATTTTAGGCTATATGGGACTTTCCAATTTCGCGTCATATGGAAATAAAGAAATGAAATTTTAGTAAATCAATTCAACTATACAAAAATATTTTTAAGATAACAGTATTACTATAATAATTAAGTCTCAAATAACATTCTTTTTTTTTCTATTTACCAACAAATTTTTAGTAAGCCGGTACTTGCATTTTTACTTACACTTTTCAATTGGATTTATGTTAATTGTCTTTCACTTAGTTTTTATTAAAAACTCTTCTTTATTTTGGAAGATTTACTACTGTTATTTTCACTTTTTTACATTCTTTTAACATTCTCATTCTGGATGAGAAGTTATTGGTTTTATGTGAAAATTGACTTTTACGGATTTGATGAAATCTCCACGTTTTGGGACCCCCTGAGTAAAAAAATGGTTTTTACGAAGGTGGATGTCTGTTTGTCTGTCTGCAGACTGTGTACTTGATAACTTTCGAAAGAAGATTGGACTGGATGGCCTTTTGGCACACATTTTGAGGGAACAAAAAGACAAGTCGAGTTCGTTATACAGCTATTTTATATCGAAAATGAAAGAGGGGGAGCATTTTGAAAATTTTGTTGGCCATTTTTCCCAAGACTCAAAAATTGTAAGTACAGTTTCTTGTAGTAGATAGAAAGTGAAACAATATATCCTCATGAGTTTTTTGTTAAAAACAAAATTGTCAGAATGGTGGCATTTTCAAAATTCAAAAATATAAAAGAAAATGAGAAGTTTCAGCCAAATAACGCAAGATTGAAAGGATTGTCAGAGAGAAACAATGTTTCTTCTTGGGAGCTCTACAGTATCGTGAATACAACTTTTTGAATTTCCTCAAAAAATCGAAAACTCCAATTTTGATCGCACAAAAAATAACGAAAAATAATCTGTGAACTCGATAACTTTCGAAAAAGTGATCATAGTCGATCGTAGTTTGGCACCCATTTTGAGGGAACAAAAAGACGATTCAAGTTCGTTATCCAGCTATTTTGGATTAAAAATAGAAGAGGGGGAGCATTTTGAAAAATTTGTTTGAATTTTTTTCCAAGACTCATAAATCGTTAGTACAATTTCTTGTAGCACATAAAAAGGGAAACAATTTATTCTTATGATTTTTTTGATAAAAATAAAATTGTCAGAGTTATGGTA
The DNA here is from genome assembly GCA_011762715.2 of Neuroterus valhalla. Lineage (NCBI taxonomy): Eukaryota > Metazoa > Arthropoda > Insecta > Hymenoptera > Cynipidae > Neuroterus > Neuroterus valhalla. The sequence goes on along the minus strand of WSXT02231932.1, from coordinate 8,530 downwards.
TTTTCAAAATTCAAAAATATAAAAGAAAATGAATAGTTTCAGCCAAATAACGCAAGATGGAATAAAAAGTCAGAGAGAAAACATGCTTCTTCTTGGGAGCTCTACAGAATCGTGAATACAACTTTTTGAATTCCCTCAAAAAATCGAAAATTCCAATTTTGATCGCACAAAAAATAACGAAAAATAATCTGTGAACTCGATAACTTTCGAAAGAATGATCATAGTCGATCGTGCTTTGGCACCCATTTTAAGGGACCAAAAAAACAAGTAAAGTTCGTTGATTAGCTATTTTGGATCAAAAATAGGAGAGGGGGAGCATTTTGAAAAAAAAATTTTTCTTTTTTTCCAAGACTCAAAAATCGAAAGTACAATTTCTTGTAGCACGTAAAAAGGAAAACAATTTATTCTCATGATTTTTTTGATAAAAATAAAATTGTCAGAATTATGGTATTTTAAAAATTCAAAAATATAAACGAAAACGAGAGTTTTTAGCCAAACAACGCAAGATATGAAAAGAAATTTCAAGAAAAAAATGTTTTTTTTTGGGAGCCCTCTAGGATGATCTTTACAACTTTTCAAGTTTTCTCCCAAAAATCAAAAATTCAAATTTTGGTCGCATAAAATGATGAAAAATAGAAAGATTCATTTTTTGGTCATACTATGTGAGGTACGGGAAAATATAAATGAACTAAAATTCTGCACCAAGAAAAGATCTACAAACTTGGTAAAATTAACTTTTTGATAGGACAAGTAGCTTTTGCTTTATTTTAAAAAAAGAATATAAAAAAGCACGTAAAAAATGGAAAAAAATTAACTTTTGGACAATTGACACACGATAAATAAAAATCAAATAAACACAAGTTCTTTACCAGGAAAATATCTTTGAATGTGTTATCAAATATCAACTTCTTTAACAGGATATGCAGTTTTCATTTCGATCATGAAAAATAACTATAAAAATGAAACAATAAAAATTTTGAAAGAATGACTGAGGCTAACACAAAAGATTGATACAGATAAGTTGTTCACCCAAAAATTATCTGTCAATTTGATAAAATTTTTCCCATTGGACGCGTAGTTTTTGTTTCACCAGTAAAAAACAATATTAAAAATTAAAAAATTGAATTTCTGTGAAAACTACTTAACATGTGAAAAAAATTAGGCAACAAAATTCCTCCACCGTTTTGAACAAACTTTGATCGAGTGCGCAGCGAGAGATACGCGATGAGAATGTACTCGTTGAAGCCGAAGAAGCTTGAACAAAAGAGAATTCACAATCATCAAATTTGAGTAGTCGACATTTCGCTTTTGAGTTTCACAAGGTTTTTATACAACTGTACGGAGGTACAAAGGCTATTCCAACAAGTTTTTATGATAAAACCGATTTATTAAAAGACTCGTGCAAATAAACGCAAAAAAGTGGAAAAAAATCGATTTAATTTTTTTATTTCCACATAACGCAAAATTTGAAAGTCCCATATAGCCTAAAATTCAGGTCTTGGAATCAGCTATTTGCAAAAAATGTTATAACTTCGTCAAATCTTATTGGAATGTAATGCTTATCTAGGGATAATGGCAGCTTTTGGCACATTACAAAACATTATTATGTTTAAATTTGACAATTTAAAAAAAATAGTAAATGTGATTTTTTCAGTGTGCCAAAAGCTGCCACGCACTAGCTGGGCGTTAGATTTTTATTAGACTTGACAAAAATATAACACTATAAGGTCTGCCTCAGTTTTCTCCAAGTAAATTACATGGCAAATTCCATATTAGTGGGGGCACTTCTAAATATTATCCGATCGAGGTCGAAATACCCCAAGAAAATATTAGCATGGAGCACAAGAGGTTCAAAAACAAGTTTCATCCTGGAAAATAAGGACCACTTTCAGGAACCATCGGAAATTATCGAGTGTCGGTGTACCTCGCTTTCAGGAATCTGTTTTTTAATAGTACGAATGTTAATCATGTTGATCGAGTCAGTTCAGAATGTGCCGAAATTCGAAAATGATAAAGTTTCAATATAAAATGTATTTGCCACACAGTAATTCCCAGGGATATTTTTTTATCTGAAGTTTGATAAAAAATTTGCAATATCTAACAACTACATATAAAGTTGTTAGATAACTGTAGTTAATCATTTGCAACGTTTTTATCCAACTCCAGGTAAAAATTACCTCTAAGATTTGCTGTTTATTATAATAGAAAGTGAAAAAAATATTTTCCCTTCTCATTTCTCATCTTTATCTGTGAATTTTATGTCTGATAAAGCCATCATTCACAGAAGAATCTGGATACAAGAAGATATGAAGCAGTGGTGGAAAGTTTCAAATTTGTGTAGATCGGAAATAAATCCCTTGTTATCTAGTGGAATTATCCGCGAGCAGGCTTTATAAAGCGAGGCTTTATCGCCTAATCTCGCACACTATGATATGCAAAAAACAGGTCAAATCTGACGATTCATTGTCAATTAAGAGACACACGGTAAAGCCTGATTTATTGGAGATATCGATGGCCTCATATAAGAATGAGCGTGTTGATTCCTAAAATAAAAAATCTCATGTTGAAGGAAAAGATATCATGACTGGTGAAAAAATAATTATAACTCGTTATTTTTAATAAGAAGTTTGGAAAATGGTTCTGGGAATAGAAAGGAGAAATTGTTTAAATTATTTATTAGTTATTCTATATTAAAAATAGCAGGTATATTCAATAGACCAAATATTTGAACAGTATTATATGCTTTTCATTTCTTTTATTTTCGAATTTGAAATTCGAATCAGTGAGTTTTGAGTACTTCACATTCAAATTCATCTGAATTGAATGATAGAATCAAAAATTGAAATTTCAACTAATTATTATATTGACACAACTTTTGATTCAAATGTATGTATACTTTGCTTCTTCAAAGCCAGTCAAGTGTGTATATGAATATCACACAATATCAAACAAATGATAACTTATGCACTATTTGGTGCTAAATAATTTCTAAACGAACTATAATTTACTGTATTTCAAAATGAGTTTTTTCGAAAGTGTGCTCGCAACACGTTTCAGACTAAAGGCAGGAGAGTGACCCGTTATTAAATACAAGCTCTTGCTAAATTGAAGAATTTAACTTCTTAGTAGAGACATGAGAAGAAAGAAAATTGCCAGGCTTTTCTTGGAATTTGTCACTTCGTCATATTTCCTTGCCTTTTATTCTATAAAGTGTGAATTATTATGTGAGTTATTGAATATTGCAAATAAAAGCGATTTATTCATAAATCGTTGAAGAAAATCGTTGAGAGTGTAGAAGTGTGTTTTGATTTCTTCCGCCCTAAATAGTTTTCTTTTTGAATCAACTTCAATTGAACAGCTCCAAATGACGGTTTTTTGTGAAAGAAAGGAGTTCCTCTTTCGATCGACTAGGAAGAAGTCCGCAAGTTTCTTAGGAGCAAAGTAACCGATTTTTATGAAAAATTTTGTACATTAATATTCTTCAGTTAGGTGAGGTTTTAGATAAACTTTGGAGGATAAAAAGAAAAATAGGAAAGAAAAATTTTTTTTCACAAACAAAAATTAAAAAGTGTCAACCCGTAGAAAAATGTAGCAAATTCAATCAATCAATCATAACATATTTAGAATATTGGAGAAAGAAAAATTGAAGGACGATATTATTCAATGTTCTCAATTTTTTATGAAGTGAGAGTTGTAAATAGTATAAAATAAAAAAATAGAAATAAAAGAAGACGAAAAAAACCGACTTCAAAAATGACCTAAACAGATAGGAGAAATTACTTGCAAATTTATATAAAAATCTGAATTCGGAGGAAGAAAAAACTACGAAACTGAGGCGCAGAATTCAGAATATTACTTAAACTTTTGCAAGTATTTATTTATTTTGGATAAATGGTTCATGGCACAATAAAATTCATGCAAATATGTAGAAATCATACGAACGACCACTTTTATTTCATTTATTTCCCATTCAAAGTTCTCAGAATCATACACTACTTATATTAATTCTAAGTTTATGTACTCCCAAACAGAATTTAGAGTTCAACGATTTGGAGCTAAAAAGCTTCCGAATTGGGTCATAAAATAAAAACTCTTCCGATTTGAAATTCAAACAAATGCACGAAAAAATTGCCTAAGTCTAAAAATTTTGGATAAACTGATAAATTTCGAGGTTTTCAATCATTTTTAATTATAAATTAAACGATTTATAGATTAGATTTTCAAAAAATGACAATTTCAAATGGAAGGAATTGGAATAGGAATTATTTCTGAAAGCGAAACATTCACAATTGAGTGATTCAAGATTCAAATTGAGATTAAAGGAAAATTGCAAAGAGAAAGGATTTTAAATTTTGTTCCTGACCATAAGCTCTAAAAGCAAAATAACTGTACATTGAAAGTGTTTTAAATTTAAAATTACCAAATTGAGAGCTTCCAGAATTAGAACGATTTGAAGTTTTTAAATGTTTGAAATCATAGAACTTTTAAATTGAAGTTCGAAAATGAGGCACTAAGCATTCAGTCTTTCAATTCGAAAGTGAATAAGTTCAAATTGATATCTATCGAAGATAAATATTTATGAATTAATCTTGAAAATATAATATTTTGAGAAAATCTTCATTTGAAATCATTCGATCTTGTTTAATTTCATGTTTCAAGTTTGAAAATGCATCTTTCAAATTTGAAATTAGATGAGCTTATATTGAAAGCTTTGAAAATTGAAATATTTCATAATAAAATAGTGAAGTCTAGTATATTTAGATTTTAATTTTCAAAAAAATACAATTTCGAATAGAGACTTATTAAAATGTTATCATTCACGTATATAAATGTTGGGAATATCAAACATTCTTTATTCTTCAGAAACCAGGAGAATTGAAAATTGATAGAATGCTTGAAATTGAACAGTTTTCAATTCACAGCTTGCTATTGGAAAATTTCATTTTGAAAGTGATTGGAATTTCATAATTCTTGAATAAGCATCCAGACTCTCTCAATAAGTGGAGTGCAAAAAGTTTTAATTATAAAATGTAAAAACTGGAAATTTTTATATTGAGTTCGGATTTATAAAATTTTGAATGATTTCAAATTCGAAACATTAGAAATCCTAGAATTTCAGATTCATTGTGTAAAAATTGTATATTTTCTTCCTTTTAATAAATTCTAGGAATCGAGAGCCTTCTTTATAATTTATTTATATTTTGAGAATAGTTGTGGATGAGAATCATGTTCAGTTTATGAAACTGAAATTCTTCTGAATCTGTTTCGAATCTTCGAAATTATGGAACGAAATGGAACTATAAATCGAAAACTAATATTCCACGATTTCCTTAGGTTCTATTATTTTCTTCTTTATTTGATTAGTCTCACATATTTTTATGGCTCAAAAACATTGAAATTAGAAGAAGCCCTTGACTCTTTTTATTCCTGATATTAGTCAACTAAAGGAAATTCAATTCGTTAATATGAATTACAATTTACAGTTTGATTTGTTTATAAGTGATAACCCAAGAGTTACAAGCAACCAATAATAGGGTTATATCATATATAGGTATGCTTGTTATCATATGTAATATTCTGATGATATTTGAATGCTTAATAGAGAATTATATTTTGATGTGCGCAGATCGCAGAAGATTAATTATGTAATAAATGCAGTGTGGTATCTATTACTAATCTAATATAGGCCTTAAATCTATACAATGTTTTTGCAGTCTATCTTTTATTGTTTTGAATGTTGTGTCGAAAATGTTCGTGTCGTCGCTACATTCTTCGTAAAATTTATTAATATTTCTACACACTCTGAAAACTGGAGACATAAATTTAATAGTTTCTCTAGCAACTGGAAGGTAGAGAAGATCTCTTGTCCTAGAAGACAATCTCGGAACCTTAAACTGAAGTAAACTCAGTAAGTCAGGACAGTCAACTAAACCCCTGATTATTTTTATTCCAAATATAACAGACAGAAGTACATGCCTTTCCTGCAATGTTAACATTTCGAATCGGTTACATAGTTCATAGTTACATCCTCTAGGCGGATACACTCGGTCCACCTTCCAATCCAGAGCCTTCAAGAGCCTTTTTTGAACTTTTTCTACATGATGAATTGACTTTTTACTATTGGGGCTCCAGATAACCGAAGCATATTCAAGCTTGGATCTCACGAACGTAAAATATATTGCTTTCAATGTCTCGATCTTCTTGAACTGTTTACAAGATCTCAGAATAAAAGAGAGCATTCGGTTAGCTGAGCGCACAATATTTTCAATATGGTTCAAGAAAAAAAGTTGCGATTCAAACCAGACTCCTAGATCTTTCATGTAATTTACTCTTGTTTGGGGAGATCCTCCGATTTCGTAGCTGAAGATTATCGGATTATTGCTTCTAGAAAACGTCATTATTTTACTTTTTTCACTTCCAGTTCCACACAGTCTCTCACGCTAGTTACCTTCACAAAGAGCTTAATATCATCTGCAAACATGAGTTTTTGAACATTTGTTGACTCCCTTCTATCATTAATCAAGATCGTAGATATTGTGGGTCCCAAATTAGAACCTTGAGGTACACCTGATGACGGTGTGTAAGGTTCCGATTTGCTTCCCGCGTATGTTACTACATGCCTTCTGTTAACAAGGAGGCTACTAAGTATTGAAATTACATTCCCCGGCAGATTTGAGCCCTGGACACTCTCAGAAAGCTTCACGTGGCTTAATCGATCAAACGCTTTCGCTAAATCAAGGTAAATAAAATCAACTCGATCTCCTTCGTTAAAAGCGTCCGAGATAACTTGAGTTAAAAGCATTAGGTTAGTAACTGTGGAGCTTATAGTAGGGAAACCATGTTGACAATCTGTGATCACGGGCCTGACAGCTGCGGATACGTAGTTGGCTAGACAATACTCAAAAGCCTTAGAGAAATTATTTATAATTGATATTGGTCTATAGTTCTCAATATTTGATTTGTCTCCCGCTTTTAAAATTGGACATACTCTGGTTCCCATCCAGATCTCAGGATATATTCCCTTTTCTAGTGCAAGATTGTAAATATAACATAGTGGGTCGGACAAAGAACTCGCACAATTACGAGTCAGAAAGCTCGGTATTAGATCTCTTTCCGAAGTATACTTTTCCGGTAGAGTCTGTTAGGCTAGTTTAACTTCTAGGGATTCCAATTTTAGTATATACCCAAAACTCCCACACGTTTCTTCGCTTAGTGCGCCTACACAAGGATCTACCTGGTTGAAAACACTCATAAAATACGGGGCAAACGCGTCGACAATTATTTCTTTTGGGGTTTCCAGTTTCACTCCGTTGGCATACATAACTCCAGGAATCCTAGATACATTCTTGAAGTGTCCCATATAGTTCCAGAAGTGTTTTGGATCACTCTTCAAACTTTCTTCAGATTTTTTAATAAAATGCTGTCGATCAGCTCTGATTTTGGATTTCACCTCTGAACGTAGAGCAGAAAAACCTAAAGAAGTGTATCTTGTACACATAAATTGAAGATCTCTCTTAGTTTGTCATACAATAGTATGACTGCCACCTGTAGATCAACTGTGCTTTAAATCTCGTTCCAGTCAATACTATTTATATGGTAAAATAGAGCACTCCTATCCGCCTTTACAAAGTTAAATCTATCCGTTTCTCCATAGTTGAACTGAAAATTTGTCTCGATGACTGTATTTATCATAGCAGATAAGTTTACTTCTAATGCCGGGTGGTATTTATCTTCCGCAACCATCGGATCAGCATGCCTCACCTCATCGCAATTACACGGAGAAAAAAGTAGGAGCTCTGTACGTCCGATAGCGGGAGCGTCTCGCTCTCTCGAGAATGGGAGCATTGGGAATCGTTAAACTGCGATACGCCACCTGGTGACAAAACTCAGAATTAGAAAGAATAGGCACTTGAATGTCAAAACCATATGAAAAGTGTAAATAAACCAGTAAAACGAACATTTTATTTAGATAAAGGAAAATTTTCACCTGTGTTCCACCTAATTATGGAGACAGGAGTTCTTTATTCTCGTAAGGAGTCCAGAAGCCGAATCTCTTGTTCTGTTTTCGGCTGTAATAGCAGAGCGCGTAAAAATCCGTAAGTGAGTTTTCACCACTTTCCAAAAGCCGGTATGACAATTAAATACACAAATAGACTTGGACAAATTGAAGCAGTCGATAGGAAAAATATTTGGGAAAGAGTTTTAGAAATGGGAAAAGAAGTGACATCAAACATGCTAGTTTGCTTGCGTCATTTCGTAAAAGAGCTCTAATCGTTAAACACAGGGCCAGATAAGTCTGAAATCTATTCGTTTTTATATTTTATACTTTAATTTAATATTTTTTATTAATTGTTTTATCATTTTTAAATTTGTTCTCTATCATAAAAATATAACTGTTTGTACATATGTATTAACTATTATAAATCTCGCCTATTACGTAACCTCAAATTTTGATCCTGTGTGTTTTAACACTGTGTTTGCATTTTTTGCTCAATCCTGCTTTGCATGAACACTTAACGTCTAAGATTTT
>WSXT02231921.1:0-16195 GCA_011762715.2 Neuroterus valhalla | reverse complement strand
CTGACACTGGAAGAGTGTACCAAAGGCCAATCAAATCAATTAGTTTTTTCGAAAGTTATCGTGCTCACAGACAGACAGACATACAGGCATACAGACAGACACATTCGTAAAAACCTGTTTTTCGGGTTCAGGGGTCTCAAAACGTGTACATTTGACAAAAACGGGGGGAAGGGGTCAAATATTACACAAATCTAATACCTTCTCTGATGAGAATGTAAAAAGACGAAATTTCGAGCTTCTTCTTTTGAAAATAAACGCTTGTTTTAACAGGAAAGTCAGGAAATAGTTTTTTCTTCTAAAATGTATTTTCAAGTAAAAAATTGTAACGGTTCAACTTGAATTGCAGCAATAGCAAATAAATACATTCAAAGTGGAAAATTAAAAATTAAACGGAAGGTTTATGTACTTGAGAATAGGACCTGATAATCAGAGAACGTGCTACTGATAGCAATATCATAAATGATGCTCGAATTCTCGAAAGAACTTGCTTTCTGTGACAGGAGGTACCTGCCACAAATTATATTTTGCATCAGCTTCATTACCTGATCATGACGTGATTGTCAGATTACGGTGATACCTGGGGAGTCTAGATCATCGATCGGATAAAAATCGGATCAGAGTCCTCCGAAATGCGAATCGCGAGCTCAAGGGTGATCGTCGTTGCGGCTGTTGCTCCCAGGACGACGCGTTGTAGACATTCCGTAAGTGGAGGAGCACATATACATAGCTGAAACTTGGCGCGGCGCGACTTGGCGTGGGGTTGAGAACACTCTGGCTGTTGGTGGGGATGGGGATGCAATTCGCGGTGGGGGAAGAAGGAAGGGGGCAAGTGGCTCCCTCCAGTGGGTGACTCGTGTCAGTCGAGCCGTGCGCCGCGTCGTGGTACGGAGTATATCTCGTGCTGCGTTTTGATAGCTCGTCTCACTGTCCTTCGATGACAATTCTGCCGTGATTATGAACCACGCGAAAAGTTTTACCAAGTGCAAAAAGTTCATCCCCGAGGCACGCGGGTGTCAGTATCGTGCCGGCTCGTGTTTCGTGACACGCGAGTCAATCTGTGTTTTCACCCCGAAAAGTTTGCACTTTGCCGCGAGTTTGTTGAGGTTAGAATGAACCGCATCCGATTCGACCTTCGTGATTGTTGACAGTCCTTTCTCCAGGACTGCGGGCTCTATTCCGCCTGACAGTTTGTGCAAAGTTTTCAGTTAAAAGTTTAAACTCACCAACAGCGTGCTCATGTGTTTGTTACCGGTTTTCCTGCGGTGTCATTTTCGTGGAAAGTAACAAGGAAAAAGGTGGAACGTGTTTTATGTGTGGTGTGACTGTTTGGGATCGTTTGCTTCTCGTGGAAGTCACGTATTTTTTCAGAATTTCACAGTTTATCGTGACAAGTGTCGTTTCGTGGTGCGGGAGGAATTTCTCGAGTTCGTCTACCTGGGAAAGGAAACTTTGACGGAATTCACAGGGAAAAGAGCTAAACCACATTCTGCCATTGGAGAAATTAATTTCTACCGATTTAAGAAGATACATAGAAAACTTTGCGACATCAAAAATCGACTCGTATTGAAAAAAATCCTCCTAACCGAAGGAAGTGAAGGGCTGACGAAGTCTCTTCCAGGAAAAAAAGTAGACTCAACTTTCAAGGTCGAGTGGGCAACGACTGCACTCAGCTGAGAACTTGTCTCGCCGCTCGTCGATCGTTGAGCACGACTTGTGAATCTAGAGGGATCTCTGAAATTGCCCGCAAAGATCGTGACCGTGTGACGTATGTCTGTGATCCTACCAGTCCTACGAAGCAGCCGGTTCGTCTTATTCAGAGAGTTGGTCTTATTTGGTGGAGTTGTTCCCAGACGCAGGGTGATAAACGATGTCTCGCCCCCTAGAGGGAAGATTGCAGAAGAGCGTCGAATAAAGACGCAAGTAAAAAAAGGAGAGAAAGTGAATAAGTAGTAGTCACTTGATCAAGATGACTATTGCCAGCAATATTGTTGTGGAGTGGCTACGGTCACTGCATCTCGGTCAGTACTCCGAGTCCTTTATCGACAATGGATATGACGACCTTGAAATCTGCAAGCAGATCGGCGATCCTGATCTAGATGCGATCGGCGTCTTCAATCAAACCCATAGGGCTCGCCTCCTGCAGTCGGTGAAGACCTTGAGAGAAGAAGGCGCCGCTAGCGTTTATTTCACTCTCGAGGAGACAAATGATTGTCTTTGCGACAACGTCAGTTCCAAGTCCTCCAGGACGTCCTCAGAGAGACCGTCGAGTGACAAGGATATTCAGAGGGCGTCCCCGACGGCAAGTTCCTCCAGTGGTGGTCAAGAACTCACTAAATTTGCTGACGAATATGAGGAAGGCAAAGCTGAACTCGTCAGGATTCCGAGGATGCAGCTTAGGATGTTACTACAGGATAAACTCCGAAAAGATGGGATCAAGCTTGCCCAACAGCCGTACACGACACCGGTGAGTAACTTGTTGCTTTCAACTGTTGTGTCCAGACTTGCTTAGGTGGCTGATGCCCCAATTCCAGATCATTTTTTGAGCATACATATACGTGCTAAAAAAGGAGTAAAAACTTAGATTCCTTTGAATTTATATCAGGAAAGGTGAATGGCTTTCATTGTATAAATGACATAAATGATCAGGAAGTTGAACATCTTGCTATAATTTTTTTTTCAGTTTTAAGGAAAAGCTGAAAAACAAAAGTAGGGAAACAGTAAAATGGTGAAGAAAATGAATTAAGTAATTACTTGACATTAATTACAAAATTCATTAACGCATGCAGAGGAAAAGAAAAGGGAGACAACAGGCAGTAAAATGCATGACATGAGAAGTCAAATGAACAGTAAAAAATAAGAAATTTATGGAGTAAAATGGAATGAAAAAAATGTCAAAATGAGATTGAAATGATTATGTGAATGTGAATGAAGAAATGAGTGTAGTGGATATGGGATAAATGGGGTAGTGGGAATTACATGTAAAAATGAAATTCGAGAAACACGATGAGAAGGTGAAATTATAGACCAAAAAAATTGAACAATATTTTTCCACAACGTGAGTTCCAAGAAAAAAGATGAAAGAAGTGAGAAATTTGGCAAACAAAAAAATCCAATATACTAAAATGTACAGGGAGTTATCAGCATTATTCGAAATATTGGGAGGCTAAATTTGCGAAAGTGCAGAAGAAAGTTGCGAAAATCTCGACAAGAAAAATCGATTTAGAAAGATTGAAATGGAAAAAGGTGTTACAAAATAACAAGGAAGGTATATAAATAAGGACGAACTGAGGGATTAGTTAATGAAATCAGAAGATATTGGGTTAATAATGAAAAGTACAAGTAAATAAAACATGTAAAATTAGCAAGGAAAAAAGGATTAGGTGAAGAAAGTGAAGAATTAGGTTATAATACGAATTTACTATACTTTGCTATGAAAATTAACTAGAGAGTTGAGAAAAGGATGTCCTTTGTTTACTTAAATAATGAAAATGAAAACTCAAGAAGAGGGAAATAAATAATTATACAGTTAAGGTTAAAAGAAAAATATAATTTGTAAATTAATTGGAGAAATTGACAGAGAGAAATCTTGAATAGAAAATCAAATAGAGAATTTTTCTGTTATTAATTGTCTGCAGAAATATGTCATTTTCTATTATTTTAGATTCCAAATTTTTAATAAATGAAGAAAAAAAACTCGCAGAAAAATAGATCAAACCATCTGATGAAAAATATGTTGTCGGGTATAATCTTAAACTAATATTAATGGGACAGTGATCTAAATCGTGAAAGCTATAATCTATAGATATGAAAGTATATTGCTGTTTAATATCCTGTGGAGAAAATTTTATAATCTGAGATATTAAAATCTCTGTCCTAAGATTTAAAAATCTCACATTTATATTCTATTCCAGACCTATTAGATATAACATCTGACTTATGTAATTATATGTGCGAATGTATTTATAAAACGCATTATTTGACCATAAAGAATATTGGAAGATATAACTATGAATATACATTCAAAGAATCCAATTTTTTAAACACAATAAGTATCAAGCAACAAGCAATATTAGAAAAACGAAACTGAAGGAGGTTATAGGTGACTATACTTAAATAAGAGTGAGGGGAAGTATAAACTTACTTATTTTCTGAATCCAAATAATGATGATGATAATAATAACAAATCCATAAAATTTTCAACAAAAAATGGTTTCGCATTAAAGGCTTAACGATCTTAAGCCTGAGATAGGAATGAGTTTTCTGAATCCTATTATAATCAGTACTAATAAGCACTTTATCAAACATTTTACGATGAAAATAGAAAGTATAAAACCATATGACACGTGCCACGGCCATGAGAGTAAACGGACGCCTGAATATTCTATCTAATCTTAGATGTTTATGTTTTTTTCTGAAGGATATTTTAACATTCAGAAATTATATATTTGGTAACATTTTTCATATGTTAGAAATAAAAGAGTCAACCAAGATTTGAATTTGGAAACCCGGCAGCGTATAACCTTTTTGAATGAAAACTTTTGTATTGTATTGCTGAAGATGTGTTATGAAAACTTGAAAAAATATCTTGCTGCTGTTTGTTATTAATTTGTTCAAACATAGATTTCCGTATTATCGTGTTCAAAGTTTAATAACTTGAAGAAATGCAGTCCTGAAGCCACGGAAATAGTGTTTTAATGTATTTGAGGGTTGCTCATTGGAAATTGTCGGTTGAAAAGAAGTAAAATGACGGCCAATTTTTTTAACATAAAAAGAAACTCAAAACAAATTATCAATGCTTGACTTACTGATTCCTTAAGTAGGCATTGGTAGATAACTTAATATAAGTTGGACTTGGAATGGAGGGTGGAACCACCCTCGAATCGAGTAAAACACCGCAAAAATTCTTTTGAACTTTATCTTGGAAAGGGTGCATCGAGAACAGATGACTTTTTTTTCTTTAGAAAAATAGTGCTTGTAATTTACAATAAAAATGCTGGTAGAAATTTTTTTCTGGGAGTCATACCTCTTGAGTAATCATCCCTCGGAGTGTGGGGGGGGGGGGAGTTTCACTTCACGGGTGAACGCACCATCCATGGCTCATATCTTGAAACAAGATGGTGTTTTAGGAAAAATGTATAAGACTCAAACTATAGTACGGAAAATTTTGCACAATTTCAGTCGCATACACTTTTATCCAAAAACGACTCATTTTCGAGAATTTCGAGATATGAGCTTCAGAAAAAGCGTGCCACCTCCATGGTACGATTCACCCTCCTGCTGTAAGGGTTGATTACCTAGAAAGTATTACCTGCAGAGAAAATATTCATACCAGCATTCTTATTGTAAATAGTATTATTTTTCTGAAAAAAATCATTTGTTTTCGATGCACCCTTTCCAATATATTCAAATCACGTCATTTATTAACGCCTAAAGAAGCCTGTATGTCAAGTATGAATAATCTATTTCGAGTTAGAGAAAAAAGAAATTGGCCGCTATTTTGAGTTTTTTCATCCTTTAATTTTCAATTAGCAAACCCCCGATAAATAAATACACTTTTTCCGTTGCTTCAGGACTGCATTTGTACAAGGTATTCAACTTTGAACACAATTCTATGAAAATATTTGTTTAAAACAAATAAATAACAATTAGCAGCAAGATTTTTTCTTTTATGTTTCCATTACACATCTTCAGCAACACAATGCAAAAGGTTTCATTTGAATAGATAGAACGCCGCCGAGTTATAAAGTATAGTATTTTTAACGTCCAATGTGACTCCTCTAAAAACGATTAGAGCAATTATTATTACTATTATTATCTTCTAGTTTTAATATCCCGTTCGTATTATTCATTTTTTCGGATAACAAAATTTGAACTAAAAAAAAAAGATACGAAAATCAGAAGAAGATATAATAAAGCAGAGGTTCATCAAAAGGGCTAAGAAAAATGAAGATCGCAGTAAACCACTCTGATAAGCAACTCAGTTGCATAAAAATTGAAAAGTATAAAGAAAATGCATTTACCAAGAGAATTTTTATCAATGTAGCAAAAATAATAATGTGATGAATGGTACGATAGGGGTATGATAGGTAAGGGAAACGATGAAAGTAGTCTCAAGGTCGCAAGTGAACAAATGTCAGGTCATCATCTCTCCCGACACCCTTCGATCGAGCTTTGCAATTAAGAAGTATAGCAATTAGATATTTTAGTATTGTAGAATTACTTCATGCGGCGGAATATATCACAAAGGTATTTTTTTGTTGTTGAAAATTACGGTTTTGATTGGAGTGGGTCATTGATTTCAAGGAGCATCCACAAAAGACTAAAAATTACAAGAAGCCAAACTCAAAGACGAGGTGTACTGTACGAACGTAATACACCCTGGCGCTAAGACGAAGATGGCAGCAGTCTTCCGTCCTTTTTCTTCTTTGTTGTTGAATGTTCTCGTCTTGTGGAACCGGTATAAACTCCTAAAAGTGGCGATGTCGAATCCACAAGAAAAATCGCTTGAAAAGACCACCCAGGATGTGCGTGACTGGGTGATTCTCGTATGTTCTAGCATCTTACAGGAACAAGCAGATTTAATGGTCACGATTAAACGAAGACGTTTGCACGCATCTTGAAGCGCCATGTGCTATGTCCGCTTATTTCACGTATTAATTAAAACTTTTGGAAATAATGAGAATTTCCTCTATTCCTTATTAATTATGTCAATCTTCAAATAAATCATTCTTCCTGTTCACAAATTATTAGAGATCCTATATTTCAATCCTACATTTCACGATGCTTCTATTTTGTCACTTTGTTCGCTTCGTAAAACAAGTATTATTATCTTTGGAACTTGTTTGAATGACTATTATGTTCATAATTTTTGAAATTCTTGGTGAAACCTATAATCTTTCTATATGTAAATTATAATCGTGTATATAGTGCATGATGGCAGTGGAAAAACTACGCTGCGATGGTACACAATATTTTATCTGATTAGAGTATGGTTTCCGAACGGTCTTTGTATAACTTACGTCTCACGTTTTAGGTTAGTTTAAAACATGTCCTGGAAGTTCTGAACGTTTTGATAAACGATGTATTTTTTTGCATTCATATTTCATCCACAAACATAGTTCCAAATTCAATTTTAAATAACGCATTTGGGGTATATTTTGTAATATACTATTTATAATGGATATAAATAAAGATTTAGGCGTTATATATAGTTCACAAAGAGTTGAGGGAGGAATTCGTTCATTTGAACGTTCAGAACTTCAAGCAAATTTTAAAACTTTAAAAGGACAAGTCCCGCTCAGAACATTCGTGAGAACAGAGCGCGTGATGAGGCGAAGTACAGAATGCGCTTGCGCCATCTCCGTAAAAATGCACTTTGTCGTCCTAGGCCGGAAGAGTACCCTACCGCCCAGATAGACTATTTTAAATACTAGTTTCATCATATTGAATTGGTTTTTATGAAACTTGGTGGTAACACACATTAGAAGGCCAAAGAGCGCGAGTTCTGTCGTAGAGACAACTTCACACTGGTGCTGTCCATTTCCCTCTAGCAAACGTCTACGATCGGTAGAGGGAGATAGACGTTATTATGGTGTGAAGAGAGAAGAGTTGCTTAGGCTCTTAGAGGAAGGAATTTATGTTCTCGCGTATACCTAGACATATGTACAAATACCGGTGTCGAACATAAAGGACAGGTAGTTAAACTTCCATAGTAGCTACAGACAATTAAGTACATACAGCTTCTATTAACATACTCATTTCGTGGTATAACATCTTCTAGTCTTCGATGTTCGATCATTAAGATAGGTATTCGACATTTAAAAGTTTTATGGATATACTTCTGTCATGTCTTGCGTAGAAAGATACGTGCGTTCGTGGAAGCCCGAGAAATTAAGATAATGCAGAAGACTCGTAGACATGACCGGGAAGCGTAGATAATCAGTTGATTCATTATTTCGTTACATTAGCTCTTGTCAGAGAGATAAGATACATGCAATGCCTTACCTGTACACTCTGGCGTCTCCTTCTCCCTTGAGAGATATTTCGTTAATAAGAAAATAGGTTTTTCTTGTTTTCCGGGTCTGAATTGAGGTTCTGACGAGACTGGATGAGTCACGAAAAAGTTGTCGAGAAATATATTAGGTTTCAGCTTATATGAAGTAACAGACATTTTTCTTTAATGAACACATTTTTTCATATTTATATATATTTATACATATAAGCTATCTACGGCAGATATAAGGTCAGTATAGTTTATCATTACTGAGAAATTCCGAATTGGTATAAGTATAATCCATAGGATATAGGAGCCACATTGCTTTATTCCAAGGCCGTAGAGTAAAACAGAAAAAAAGTCTATAGTTTAACACCTTGTTTTTTGCTTGAAACAAGACCTCTTTGTCTTGAAACAAGATCAAAACAAGTATTTTTTCATTAACTCTCTCAGTTGATAAAAATCTTGATACCTGCAGTTCTGCTGATGTATGTGTTATTGTAAGGATAGTAGATCTTTGATCTATAGAATTAGAATGTAATACAATTTACGAGATAATACAGATCTATCAGTTTGCAGTTTATTAAAGTTTGTCATCTACTTTTGTAAATCTTTTTTTAAACTTTTGTACATCTGAATTAGTGGAAAAAAACATCAATTTACTTTAATGAACATTTCTACTCATTTGTGTTCATTTTTCGTTTTAAATTTTGTAAAAATTCATATGTCCCGGAAGTTCTGAACGTTCAAATGAACGAAATTTTCTCTCGAAATTGTATTTGATCTACAAATATTGTTGAAACAACAATCTTAAACAACGTATTGTAAGTTTCTTTTGTAATCTAACATTTGCAATGGCAATGAATAAATATTTTAGCACTATTTATAGCTTACAAAAACATCAGAAAGTAGTTTCGTTCATTTGAACGTTCGGAACTTCCAAGTACATAAAACTTGTCAAATTTTTATTTAAATAGTAAATTAACCTAAGAGTAATCCAACAAAAAATCTATTTTATGGATATCTCAAATTTCCATTCAAATACATTTTTAAGTAAGTTAATCATTTGGATATGAATTGAGAAAAAAATGTTTTTTGTGGGAATTTTTCGGGCAGTTCTCACAGAATTCCTCGATTTATTTTTATTTTTATATTTTTTTATTGAACCTCAGAGTCTTGTATTTTCTGAAATTTATATTTCACACTGCGCTGTTACGCATGCATGCTACGATTTATTATTTCGAAACGAGTTTGTTCAACTGTCTCAAATAAACGAGAAACGGAAAAACTGTTTCAACGTTGATGATAGTGCTATCCGTTCTCATCGTAGTATTATCGTATTAATCAAGGGACATTGCAAATATGAAGGGAGATATTCGATATCTGAGTTCAGGTAATTCTCTGACAAACCCACGAGGTATATTTATTTTGCTCGTAAACACGATCACGTAGCTTTTTGTACCTTCTTTCATTCTGTTCTTCTCTGATAATAAGCGGATATCTAACATGTCCGCATTCCGATGTACTTTTTGAACACATCAATATTTTCACGATTTTCAGGCTACATATAACAAAGTTAAATGTTGTTTATGAAGTTCTCCTTTTTAAAATCCAAGCCGTTATTTATTTTAGAACAAGGTAACAAGGCGATGCTGGTGAGATGATGAAAAAAGAATAAACAAACGTTAGAATGTGTTGCAGATTAATTTTGGAGCAGTTAAAAATTGAATAAGTCTGAAGGACACGCTCGAGTATGTGGATTGGGGCAGAGCGTAGAATCGATTGAAAAAAAAACCCCAAAACATCTTCTAGGATATATTAGACTAATGTGAACGAACTTGAATTTATTTTGCACAGCTTAGCTAGGAGCAACTTCGCCAATCTGCTCCAGTTTAATGAATTCAAACGACGGCAGACAGCGCTGGCTGCGTAACTTTCGCTCCTTATTGAATACAAATGAGACATTATGAAGCAAAAATTACCGAGGCAAGGTTAAGCATCACTTAAGATCACGAAATCATTGCCCTTTCTTTCCTTACTACTCAAACTCTAAAGAATGCGGTCTTCCCTCATGTAAGACTCATTCCTTCAGCAAATTGCCTAGTCTCCTTGTATTCCTATGTCCATATTATTTTTGGTAGAACTTGCTCGAGCATCCATCTGCTTTCTTGTATCTGGTGCACAACACATGTGGAGATACAGCATTAAGTTTCATATGTATGAGTTGAGACGCGTGCACGCACCCTATTTCAAGGGGTCACAATGTCAGTCTGACACGCATCATTGTTTGCGAGCAGTGCGAGTAGCTAGCAGGAGGTGTTATTAAAGTGACACATATCTCTCGACTTCTCTTTCTCCTTTTGGTTTATGACACAGATACACCCAATACTCGAGAAGAACAAATTTATTGCGGCTTAATCTCATTTCGACAGTGGATGCGGCTGGATTTGTTTGGCGCCTCGGCGACCTTGCGTATATCTAACCAATCGACATTCCAGACATACGAGTATCCAGCCAATTACGGTATCCATGACACTATCCCACTTTACATATTTATTTGCCTGCCTAGCCACGTTCGCTCTCTGACGTGATTCGGCATTTATCAGAGTGAAAGAGCACACCATTCTTGAGGCAGGAAATGCGGATCAACTCACCTGCTATTTCCCTCTGCAAACTTTAGTACACCTGTCAAAAGCGTAAGCTATTGCTTAGAATTTTTTGGGGCGCAGGAAAATGCAAATACTTTTTTTTCCTTCATTTATTTGTTGAATTCCAGGCGTGTACATCCGCTACAGTGGCTGCTGGACCGTGAAAGCGGGAAATCAGACCGAATTTATTTTCTGACAGAGAATTTGAAAACAATTTTAGCAGAAAAACCTTTCTTATCACTTTGAATATCACTTGATTGGTATCATTGGTATTATTCGATACAATATTGAAAGCTCAAGTAATTAAAAATTGAATGTATCTGAGGAATTGAACAATTTTTATAGGAACACGTCTTGAATTGAGAAACTCGAAACACAAATTAATTATAATTTGTCAAGGAGTCACTATTAAATTTAATTTTAATAATAATTTAATATAATGAACTTGAAAAATGACCATTTTGAATCTTTTCAAATTGAATAGTTTGAAATTGAAGCGGAGCAACCTTAGTCCACATTTGAAGGAATTGAATTTCCTTAGAAAAATCAGACTTCCTTACTTTGTTACACCCATTATAGTGAGGAATATAAGGTTTCGCTGTGTACTTTGATAAATTTATAACACGAAGAAAAACTAAGTCGGTGCCATTTCCATTACATTATTTCATGCACATATAGCGTTATCTTTTTTTTTACAGAATGGCTATCAAACTGATCCATCCCCGTATAAAAAAAATCACTCAATCAATATTTTACCATTTCGATTATTTCATTTTGGAACAATCCATCATTTTGAAGCCTTTAGGCTTGGAATTCAATCAGTAGAAATTATAGGAGGCTTATATATTATTCCTCTATTTTGAATAGTTCGGATTGAACAATTTTCAGGTACACCGGAAGATGACGACGCATTTCTTTCTTGCATCAACTTGGAAAAAAGTCTGCTGAAATCCAATCCGCTTATGTAATGGCTTCGCGAAACGCTTTACCTGAGGTGATTGCTAGAGGGATTGATCAGCGTTTTGTGTCGGAACTGTGTTGTAGGACGAGTGTAATGTTCTAATGAAAAGCACGCGATGGCTTCTGAATTAATCTAAAACTTACCCCTTCTCTCCCTAGACTATTAAAAATTCTACCGAGAAAATACAAAAAAATGACAGCTTTCTTTTTATGAATCAAAAAGAGATCTTTATATTTGATTTAAAGAATGTAACTTTCCTTATTCCTTTATTCTGATTCTCGAAATATTTTAATATATCCATACGTCATGAGAGGGAGAATTTTTCTTCCATTTTGAGAAAAAGGTTTTGTGTTGCTCTGTGAGATTTTTTTTTAGCTGACTCGAATTTGATAATCGAATTGACGATAGCCCAAACCTAGAAAAAGAATTATTATCTTTATTTCTTGAAAAAAATGTATTTAACACGTTTTATCCGCTTTTCCTCATTTATCTGACTTGGGACAGGAAATTTCAGAAAATAATTATAGTTTTTATTTTAGGGCATGGAGTTTCAGTGAAGAAGTATAATTTTACTTGGAACAGGGAATTTTTTACATGGAACGGGAACTTTTCAAAGTAATTATAATTCGTATTTAGAAGAGAGAAATTTGAAAAAATCGCTCTTCCAATTTTAAAATCGTCACGATTTGAAAGTCCCCTCTTTTTAATTTTTATAAAGAAAATACTTCAAGCAGTTTTCAGAATAGAAGTCGTTTTCCGAAGAGGAAATATTTCTGAATTATGATAGAAAACTTGTTTACATAGTTAATTGCAAATTCATTCTTTATGAGTTAAAAAATCAACTACTTGTTTGAAATGTAAACATGTTTGTTAAATATGAAATCATCTTGTTAGAGTTGCATTACTTCGATTCAAAATTCACTTCTGGTTGAAATGGTAACTACTTTATTAAAATTCAATTAATCTTTTTTTGATGAGAATTCAAGGATTTATTTGAGCATTGATTTTTGAATATGAAAATCAAACTATTTCATGCAGAATTTATGCACTTCTCGCGAAATTTGCCTTTACTTTAGAAAATTATTCTTTATGGTCGAAAATTAATATTTTTCTTCAAGATACATCCCTTCTCGTTAAAGATTCATCACTATACCTGAAAATTCATCAGTTTGGTTGAAAATCAATTACTTAAACTGAAAATTTAGCTGTTCCATTTTTACGAGGAAATGGAACTTTTCTAATTAAAAAATCGAGATCCCGGTGAAAATTTGTCTTTTTAAATTGAAAATTCAATTATTCTGTTGAAAAGTCGATTTTTTGGTAAAAATTATTTTTTCCTTCTAAAGTTAATATTCTTCTTCCGAAATTCTTCTTCACGGTTAAAAATTCAAGTTGTACAGTCAAACATTTTTCATTTTAGTCGAACATTTATCTTGTTGAAAACTCTTATGTTTGGTTTAAAAATAATTTTTTAAGCCAAAAATGTCCCTATCCCATTTTTTTCGAAAACTTTTATTTTTATGGTTCAAATTTCAACCATTCTGTTGAACGATTGTATTTTTTGGTTGGAAATTAATTTTTTGTCAAAAATTGAACTATTCTAGTTAAATGTTCATCATTTCAGTTAAAAATAAATTCGTCTTTCTGGTTTGAAACATAACTACTTCAGATGAACATTTACAATTTCATTTGATTCTCCATCATTTTGTGTATGAATGTAATAATTTGTTTGACAGATAGTTTTTTTTTGTTTCTTGAAATATTTTTTTTTTCGATTTAGTTTTTTTTGTGAGACGTAATTTTTTTCAACTGAAAATTTAACTTATTACAATTGGAAATTCCATAGTTTCAGTTAAAAAAATATTTGTTCAGTTGAACATATAACTGTTACTGTTCCATTTCTGCTTGAAAATAATAATTATTTTTTGGCTCCGAAATTTCGACCTTTTTTCGAAACATTATATTTTTTCTTAGAAAATGATTCTTTCCATTCCATTTCCAAATTGAAGTGCTCCAGTTAAGTATTTATCTTTTTGGTTAAAAATGCATCTTCTTGTTTTGAAATTTAAGTCTTCTGGTTGAAGATCCATAGTGTTATTGAATATTCATCTTCTCGATTGAGAAATGAACTAATAGTTGTAAATCTGTGTTTTTTTTTTTTGTTATCGTGAATTGATTTTTCTTAATCGTGAGTTTAACTGTTTCGATTTTCGTAAAAAAAAACGATATTTCTTTGTTGAAAATTAGAGTATTCTTTTCAAAATTAATTCATTCTGCAATGTTATGTCTGTTGTGTTAAAGAATGTTTGGAATGAACGTCATGAATAAAAATAAATGTTTGGGTTTTGCGCAAAATATAAATATGTTACTTCTATTTGACTAGGAAAATTGAAAAACTTGACCGTGGAAAACCGGGAAATGACCAAGAATTTTAAATCACCCGCCGAATCGCCACCCTGAATTAATTCTGGTTAAATCTACCAAATATTCAATCTTCAAAAAGTTAAAATAGTTAAACATTTGATTAAATCAAACAAACGCTTAATGAAGTCAACAAAAATTTGGTAGGCCATATATCACTATATCCTATACTATTTATTTTGCCGACTCAACCAAATCTTTGTTGAACCAACTAACCTTTTTCCTGAGTGTTTCAGCGTGTCACCCTGGTCCGCACTTATTCGCGTGTGAAAAAATCGATCAGAACGCACATTGCACAAGGAACGGAATATTTTAGCATTCAAAGGGAGCCATTGCGTACTGGCTTGGGATGGTCAGGTGAATATATTGGCCCTTTTATACAGCTATAACAGCAAACTGCCAGTAATAGTGTTTAAATATTTCAGTGAATGTTCAATCGATAGATAGTCTGACCATCCAACCCCCTCAGAACCCTCTGTGAACCTTAGGTACCGCTTCGTTCCGTTTCAGCCTCATCCCAGGTACACGATTTCCATGAAATATCAAGAGGGCGGAATTGGATTCTCCTATTTCGAAAAATAATGGAGGGGAAAAGAAAAGAAGAGATAGCGATTCAAACTTCGTTATCTGTTATCGACTATTGTCGCGCAGAAATCGTATAATACTCGTATTCAACCTATTCTAGAGGAAAATGAGAAACTGAAACTATGCGAAGATGGAAGAATGTGCGAGTAGCAATTTCGTTTTATCAATTTTTATCTTCTTCCACCAGTGAATCAGTAATCATTCGTTTTTATAGTTCACCGATATTTACTCTCCATTACTTCATGCTGATAATTTAGATTCAAATAACTTTAATCTTAAACCTCCAACAGATGATACGTCTTTCTACAATATTTAAATACAAGATCGCTTTCTTATACGTTAGATGTTAAGATGGATGATACCGGGAATGTGAGTTATTCTCGACATTTTTTGCCATTACGACCGATATTTCAGTCCCCTATCCCTTTCTGTCCGACATTAGGTCCTATTCGTATGTAAATTTGTTTCTCCTTTAAGGGGAGATAAAATGGAAGGTAGGTAAATATTGTCACGGATAAGCCAGCGTGTTCTGATCAATGATCCGTGAAGTTCTTGTCAGAGTTCTGAAGCGATAGCGAAACAAAGAACAGTGCAATTTATCCTGCATGCTGTTCATTTGTATTGTATTACTTTTATCACGAAGCATGCTTGAATCCTTTAAGAAATCAAGTGCAACTGATTATCAGTTCGTGTTTCATGTAATTTATAATACCTATACCATAGTAACGGTAATTTCTAGTTGTCTTGATTTTTCGGTTGAGATTACATTCATTATTAGCTTCGTGATCAAATGAGTAAATAGAAACTGTTTATAGAGATTGGAATTAGAAAATTGGTAGCGTGTTTTTAGGTATTCGCAAGGAGTTTGTATTCCTGTTTCAAGACAAGTAAATGTAGGTTATTTTTAATTTCTATCACAATTTCTTCCGAGCTAATTGCATGTATAGAGACCGGATGTTGTACTTAAGCTACTGGTACAATTTTAACCATAATGCTGGATTGCCAGGTGTGTTCTTATTTTAGATACGTTTGAAATATTTATGTAGATAAGCCTACTTAAGGGACTTAAAGGACCTAGAGGAGCTTACTGCGTCATTTACTGATCCGATTCAATCTCCCATTGACTTGAAACCAATCCCGTGTTAGAATTATATCTGATCTTTCTATCCCATCTCTGTTTTTACTTTTATAATTTTATCGCTAATTTTTTGCGTCTACTGTGGACTTGTCTAGACTTTGTCAATTCTATCAATACATTTATTTTCAAAAGAAGACATTTCGAATCTATTAAATTGAAGCACATTGTAGTTTTTGAGAATTGTATAAATTTTCATCCCTGAATTTATTCCCTCAGGATTCAGAGAAATCTTATCACCGATTTGACGGGATATTCTTTGGCATGAGATTCGGATTCGATATGTCGTGCAAATGTGTGAGCTTTCATATTACGTCTGGCAAGGCGGATTTCCCGGGATTCGAATGACCTCAGGAGGAGTGGACAGGGGTCCAACAGCTCTTGCCACGAAACTTTTCCTAGACTAGACGAGGGTTTAGGCCTCGATTAAAGGAGGCAATATATATATACAT
>WSXT02231910.1:3528-16195 GCA_011762715.2 Neuroterus valhalla | reverse complement strand
GCTTCAGGGGGTCTCGAAACGTGGAGATCCGTTGAAAATTCAAGATGTGAAATTTCAGACGATTCTAATACTTTCTCTATCATAAATGAAGAGAATGTAAAAAACAATTTTACTTTCATATGAATCTCTCAGTGATTTCGAAAAAAGAACCTCTTTCAAATTGTATGATTTCTAAATTGCTTTGTGAATAATCAAGTTCAATGTCTCCAAGTAACCTGAAACTTTTAAAACCTTTTTGAACTTGATGATGAAAAGTGTAAACAAATAAAAAATGTATCACACTTACTCCGAGCCGATTTTCAATAACCCTGTCCTGATACTGGAAAAATATTATAATATATTCCTTTATTCCTGAAAAAAATCGATAGGAGGTGCTTTATGTAGGAACAATTAAAATAAAAGACCAGATGACACAGTGATGATATTGAATCTTATAAAAGCGTCTCGTTTATTTGAAAATAATTGGTTGAAGCATCATAATAATAAAACTACCTGTGAATTCTGTCCTGGTTATTTCAACTTTGTTTATATTTATAATTATATGGTGCTCATTTCACGAGCACTTTGCTTCCCGTTTGCAAATGTATTTGCTTCCTCATAGAGCAAGCGTTCTGTAATATCTTCTCGAACAAGTAAACTTTGTAAGTTCTCGCATCAACTTCGAATTACGTTTGAGATAAAAATTTTACTACGAAAATCGATTTTTCTAATAACTTAAATCATCATACCTACATTTCTCTCCCAAAAAATATATCTGTAAATGACCATAACTTCTTTACTTTGAGATAAAATTAATTTATATTGCAGGTCAATCGATTCGCCTCTTTCCAAGAAATTTTTTGTGTTCTTGAAACAACTGTGAATTGTGTGTATGGAAAAAATTGTCCAATAAGGAACCTTTTTTTCAAATACTCTAAATAACCATAACCCCGTTACTTTTAAATGGAACTCATTAATGTAATAGGTATAATAGGTTCACAAAAAACACATCCACGCACATATCCAGACATTTGTTTACAACATTGTAATAGAAATTTTGTAAATGAGGAGCGCTTAATTAAACCAATTAAAATTTTTTCGAAATTGTTGCCATTACAAGACTTTCTCTATGAGCAAGTAGTTAGTCACGAACTTTTAGATGCTTTCATTAATTTTTTTAAGTGAACGGAACAGAATATTCATGACTTTTTTATATTAATTCATTCATGCTATTGAAAATTTGATTTTGCAATTGTCAAAGTTTGAGTATCTGATTTTATATTACAAATGCTTTATATAGAGTCACATTTTTATTTTGAATAATTATCGGTTCAGTTTTCCATACTTGAAGTTTAAATCTATTCAGTTTCTGATGTTTGAAAATAAACTATTAAATGGATTTAAATGGTCAATCAGAATGAAATAAATCTGCATTCATTTTAATGACAATACATTCTAAATTTACGACAAAGTTTCGGTTCAATGTAGACCTTTTCCAATCCTTTGGCATAAAACAAACGGAATAACATTCAATTAAGATACATGAGTATTAATATAATTATAATTAAAACCAAAACCACGCATCCCATAAAAAAAGAACAGTTTTCATTTTAAAACTTTTCTTTGTATCCCATCAAGTTTTCCTAGAAACTTGAGTTTTATTTGAATCTTGTTTTTTTTTATTAATACCAAAACTATGCATCTCATGAGAAAAAAAATTAAACAATATTTGAAGGTGTTCTTTCAAAGAACAATTTTGTTCTTAAACTGGAATTTTCTATTTTTAGACTATTCTTGCAGAAAAAAACAAAAACTACATGCTCTATCAAAAAATGATTGAGAACAAACTTGTTTTTCATTATTTTTTTTGCGATCAAAATTGGATTTTTCGATTTTTCGAGAATATTTAAAAAGTGGTATTAACGATCTTGTACGGCTCCCAAGAATTTTTTCTTCCTGACTTTTCTTTCAATCTTACGTACTACAAGAAGCCATACTTACAATTTTTGGGTCTTGGAAAAAAAGTCCAAAAAAATTTTCAAAATGCTCCCCCTTTGATTTTTCGTCCAAAATAGCTGGTTGACGAACTTGACCTGTCTATTTGGTCTCTGGGAACATGTGCAAAAGTACGATTGAATATGATTATTAATTCGCAAGTTATCCAGTTCACAGATCATTCATAATTGTTTTTTGTGCGATCAGAATTGGAATTTCCAATTTTTCGAGAAAATTGCAAAAGTTGTATTAACAATCTTGTTCGGCTCCCAAGAAGAAACCCTTTTTCCTTCTGACTTTTATTTTCAATCTTGCGTTATTTGGTTAGAAATTCTTATTTTTTTTATAATTTTGAATTTTGAAAATGCCACAACTCTGAAAATTTTGTTTTTATAAACAAAAATAATGAAGATAAATTGTTTCACTTTTAACGTACTACAAGAAACCGTTCTTACAATTTTCGAGTTTTGAAAAAAAAGTCTAAATAATTCTCAAAATATTCCCCCTCTCTTATTTTTGATCCAAAATAGCTGGTTAACGACCTCTTTTTGTTTTTTTGCTCCCTCAAAATGGGTGCCAAAGCACGATTGAATACGATCATTCTTTCGAAAGTTATCGATTTCACAGATTATTTTTCATCATTTTTTGTGCGTTAAAAATGGGAATTTTCGATTTTTTGACAAAATTCAAAAAGTCGTATTCACGATCTTGCAGGGCTCCCAAGAAGAAACATTTCCTCTCTCTGACTTTCTTTTCAATCTTGTGTTATTTGGCTAAAAATTACCGTTTTCTTTTATATTTTTGAATTTTGGAAATACTATAATTCTGACAGTTTTGTTTTTATCGAAAAAAATGATAAGGATAAATTGTTTCACTTTTCACGTGCTGAAGAAATTGTTCTTACAATTTTGGAGTCTCGGATAAAGTCCGAACAAATTTTGAAAATGCTCCCACTCTTTGATTATTCATCCAAAATAGCTGCTTAACGAACTCGACTTGTCTTTCTGATTCCTCAAAGTGGGTGCCAAAGCACGATCGGATATGATCATTCTTTCGAAAGTTATCGAGTTTACAGATTATTTTTCATTATTTTTTGTGCGTTAAAAATGGGAATTTTCGATTTTTTGACAAAATTCAAAGAGTCGTATTCACGATCTTGTAGTGCTCCCAAGAAGAAACATTTTTCTCTCTGACTTTCTTTTCAATCTTGCTCTATTGGACTAAAAATTCCCATTTTCTTTTATGTTTTTGAATTTTTAAAATAACATAACTCTGACAATTTTGTTTTTATCGAAAAGAATGATAAGGGTGAATTGTTTCACTTTTTACGTGCTAAAAGAAATTGTTCTTACCATTTTTGAGTCTTGGAAAAAAAGTCCAACAAAATTTTCGAAATGCTCTCCCTCTTCGATTTTTCATCCAAAATAGCTGGTTAACGAACTTGACCTGTCTTTTTGGTCCCTCAAAATGTGCGTCATTGCCAAAGGGCAACCCAATCCGATTAGTCTTTCAATAGTTATGGAGTATACAGACGATGACGGCGACGATGAAACCGACAACAGACAGACCAACATACAACGTGAAACACCAACGTAAAAATTTCTTTTTCGGAATCAGGAGGTCTCAAAACGTGAAGATTTCAAAAATTCCGCTAAATTCGATTTTCACATAAAACCAATATCTTCTCATTATGATGAGAATGTAAAAAGTCTACTTTACATTACAGTTTGTTTTCAGTTAACCTTGTCTCCATGTATAAGTGCATAAGTCTGTCCTGCTTCTTCGGGGCTAATTTACATTCGACATTGAAACAAGCCCACTTTTTGCTTGAATCAAGACTTTTTCCCGTATCCATCGAAATTTGCTGATTTTCGCAACCAATTTTTTCGGAATATGATTCATTTGAATTCCATTTGATAGGAGTATAAGATCATCCACGGGAAGGTCTAGACGTCTTATATTTTCTCTGATACCATCAATACGTGAAGTAATTCTTCCGGTGATATTGTAGGTGTATTCCAGATTATTATTTATATCACAAGAGTGACCACGCAGGAAAACAAAGTTTAATCTGTACCGCAACTTCAGAGTAATCTGTATTTGCAACAAAAATGTCTTTAACGTGGTAAGTCTCACCGTCAACAGAGGGTATTGTTACCAAGTCAACTGTTTAGTATCTTCCGAGGTATCTTCTATTGTTTCGGTGAGGAGAATTTTCGTTTCCCCCAATTGAAAATTTCCCCTAACAAAAATTCATTTCAATTTTTTTCTGTGGACAATTGCCTGTAGTGTTTTCTACCTTCTACTTTTTTCTGGATGGCCTACAGTTCCTAATCTCACCGTATCTTTTAAGCTGCCGTGACTGCTTATACCACCTTCGGCTCAATGCTAATCGCTGGAGACAAAGTAGACTCATTCAATCGTTCTCGTATGGCGACAGAAATCTTTGCTTTTTAGCACAGTATGTCGATCGTCAACTTGACAAATCTCTTTGGTTTTGTGGAACGCGATAAACCTATCAATCTGATGGAACCAGTCCAGGATATTCTGTTTTCGAGCCGACACTTTGCTCACTACTATGGTGGCATTGGTGTTACATACAACTTAACTTTCAAAAAAGTAGGCATTTTTGAAAAATGTATGCATCTTCTAGACATTTTCCACAAATCTTTATGAATTTTTAGAGAAATCTTGTCATCATAGAATCATAGTGTTCTAAGTAATTGAAAGTACTACATCTTAAGTTCTCCTCTTCTGTGAGTTCTTTCAAATGTCGTGTGATATTCTTTTATGAAGCTAGATATGAGCATTGATACTCGATATTGGAAATTGGAAGTATTATTCCATTTAAGCGGAATTGTATTATTATCATTCAATTACGCTGGTATCAGAGCATAATTCAAAACTTCTTCCGACAAATAATTTCAAACAGCTGAATAAACATTGGCCAGAGAATAATCAATCTCATTACAATATCTTGCTACGAAGTTTTCTAGTTCTGAACGGATTCTCAGTTAGGAAATTTTAGAGTCGAATAGAGCTCATCGCATGATTCCCAATAGACAGGGCTGCCATTCAGTCACTTTTTTCATTCCAAGTCACTTTTAGTCGCTCTTCTGATAAATAGTCACTATATAAGTAACTCCCTTCAAGAAATATAGTTACAGGGTGGTGACTTGACCGGGATAAAAATCGGGAAATGACCAGGCATTCGATTAAAAACCGGAAATTTACTTGGCTTCACTCAGCTAATTAAAAATTTTACCGTGAGAATATGAGAAATGACTGCTTCATTTTTATAGATCAAATAGAGATCCTATCATTTGATCTGAAGAATGTAACGTTCCTTTCGTCCGATTCTGAAATTTTTTTTAATATATCTATATACTTTATGAGAGATAGATATTTAATTTTCTTCCATTACAAGAAAAACCTTTTGCAAATTTATCACTTTCTGAGATTTATTAAGCTGACTGAAGTTTAATAATCGAATTGGCGATGGCCCAAACATACAGAAAGAATTGTTTTCTCAATTTTTTCGAAAAAATGGATTTATGACGTTTTACTTGCTTTTTCTTGATTTATTTGACTCAAGACAGGGAGTTTCAGAAAATATTTTGCGTTTTTATTTTAAGATAAGGACTTCCGGTAAAGAAATATAAAGTCACTTAGAACAGGAAATGAAGAAAATACTTCAAGCAGTTTTTGTAGAAGTCATATTTCGAATAAGAAACATTTCTGAATTGTAATAGAAAACTTGTTTACATTGTTCTTCGCGGATTCATCCTTTTTTAGTCAGAAATTCAACTACTTGGTTAAAAGTTGAACTATTTTTTTGAAAATTGGATTGGTCTGTTGAAGGTGCAGTATTTTATTTGAACGTCATCTCTGGTTGAAAACGTACATACTCTGTTAAGAAGCAATTTATCTTTTTGGGTGAAGATTCAAGTATTTAGTTGAACATTCATTTTCAAATTGAAAAAGTGAAGAATTTCTTTAAGAATTTACGTTCTTTGTGGAAAATTCGCCTTTCTTGTATAATATCAATCCTTTGCATAAAATACATCTTTTCAGTTGAAGATTTATCATTCTACCTGAAAATTCACAAGTTTGGTTGACAATTAATTTCTCTCCCTGAAAATTTGACTGTTTTATTTTTAGTGAAAAACTGATCTTCTCTTGTTCAAAATTCAACCATTTGTATGGAGTTTCGTTTTTTGGAATTGAAGATTGAATTATTTCGTTTAAAAATCGATTTTTGTATTTGTATTTATTACGCAAAAGTTCCTAGGGCTAGATAACCCTCTAGGTTTGGGTAGAAAATTTTCTTTTGTTCGAAAGTTAATTTTTTTGTTTGAAAATTCTTCTTCACGGTTTACCATTCAAGCTAAACAGTTGAATTTTTTAGATTTAAGTTGTGAATTCATCTAGTTTGAAACTCTTATGTTTGGTTGAGAAATAATTTTTCAATCCCAAACTGTTAAAATTCCATTTTGAAATCATTGTTTTAATAGTTTAAAATTCAAGCACTTTGTTGGGAAATG
This sequence comes from Neuroterus valhalla, assembly GCA_011762715.2. Lineage (NCBI taxonomy): Eukaryota > Metazoa > Arthropoda > Insecta > Hymenoptera > Cynipidae > Neuroterus > Neuroterus valhalla. The sequence continues at coordinate 9,677 of WSXT02231910.1, read as the reverse complement.
GTATTGTTTGATTTAAAATCAATTTTTGGTCAAGAATTCAACTATTCTAGTTGAAGTTTCATCCTCTCAGTTAGAAATTCGTCTTTATAGTTCAAAATTCAACTCCTGCAGTTAAACATTTAAAAGTTTGTTTGAATATTCCCCAGTTTGTTTAGGAACGTAACAGTTTTTTTGGAAGTATTTTTGTTGTTGTTGAATGTTAGTTGTTTTATGTTATAAGTAATTTTTTTCAATTGGAAATTGAATATTCATATTCATCTTCATGGTTAAAATTGAAGTGCTCCGGTGAAATATTTATCATTTTAGCTGAAAATTGTACTTCTTGGTTCAAAATTTAACTGTTCCAGTGGAATATTCAAGATGCTATTCTAAAATTCATTACTTGTTTTGAAAAATAAACTATTTTGTCTGAAATCCATCTTTTTTTGCTATCTTAATATACTTTTCCTCAATGCCAAGTTCAACGGTTCCATTTCTTGGAAGAAATATGATATTTTTCCGTGGAAGATTTGATTCTTTTTTCAAAATCAATTTATTCTTCAACGTATGATCTGTTGTGTTGAAGGATGTTCAGAATGAACGTCATGAACTATGATAAATGTTTGCATTCTGCGACAAATATGAATATTTTACTTTCATTTGACCGGGAAAATTGATAAACTCGACCGGGAAATACCGGGAAATGATCGAGAATTGGGAAATCGTCCGCTTCATCGCCACTCTGAGTCACCGTAAGTCACTTTTTTACAGTAAAAAGTCCTCTAAGAGTTTTTGAACCTTTTAGACTCCACCTCATAATTACTGATAAGTAAACTCTCCTTTTTATCGACTTTGAAATTCTATTCAATATTAAAGTTTAAGTTCCTTCAGTTCGTGATTTTCCTGTTTTCTAGTTCCTATCGTAAATCATCGTAGAATACAAATACGGCATTTGGGTTAAAAGTTTGTTTAGCTTGCCATAAACTGAATTGAAATTTTTCAATGACTTGTGAAACTCATTCTGGAAATTATGACCATGGTGTTGACTCCCAAATGCAGCATTATATTTTCATCTAATCTTGTTAATGCAAGCCGATCGAACATTTGTGTATTTTTTTAAAAATTATTTCCAAATTTTGCGTTTGAAACGACGGGTAAGTAGAGAAAAATTTCTAGCGGATGGAAGAAAGAGAACTAAATTATGAGCAAATTTTGTCTCAAAAATAATCCGCTATCTTCAATAGGTTCCGAATTATGGTACATTGAAAATTACCCACCTTTTTTGTATTTTCAGCGAAAAATCGTGAAGTTTCAAAAACCATTTTATACCGTTCTACCTTATTACATTACAGATAAGGTACCACAGGTAAGTTGAAGAAGACTCAATTTCCTGTGGTTCCGAAAAAGGACAATGTTCTAACTATAATAGGTCATGAGTTATATCCCCTCATAGTTGACTGATTTGCCTATTTTCAGGGGTGAAAAATAAAGTTTCATTTTTTTATATAAATCGTTCCAGGTTAAGTCTACGTCGATAATGCCAGGAAATGAAATAAAGTAAACAAAAGACTGCGTATATCTTAAAAAAAAGTCTTTTAGCCCTATCGGGTTGGGAATTGCGAGGCTTCAAAAATTCCATTTTTTTGGGCATTTTTTACCAAAACCGGTATTTGTAGTAGATGTACGGTCACATTTCGAAGTTTTTGTCCCAATTAAGTGTGTGAAATTTATTCCAGATGCATAATACGTCTTTTGCCGCTAATAAACAAATAATTGTTTATAACTAAATCTTGCTGTCACCACTTTTGATTACTTTTTGGCCATTTTTTCTTGTACTTTTGTAGCAAAAAATGATTGTAATTGATGTGGAATGTGTAATATGTTATTTTTATCAATGAATAAATAATTTTCAATAATTTTTCAATAATTTTTTATGACAAGATCTTGTGGTAACCGCACATTTTCAATCAATAACAGTCACTCGTTCGCAACAAAAGAACTCAAAAAGTACTCAAAAGTGGTTAAGGCAAGATCTTTTTATAAAAAGTTATCAAAACATCTATTTTTCTATTGATAAAAATCTATATGTATCACATTTCCAGACAATCACAATTACTTTTTCATGCCACAAAAGTACTCAAAAACTTCTCAAAAGTGATTAACACAAGATTTTGTTATAAATAATTATTAATAAAATTATTCGTTTATTGATAAAAAATATATATTACATTTCCAGACAATTATAATTGCTTTCTTGCTACGAAAATACTCAAAAACTACTCAAAAATGGTTATAACAAGATTTTGTTATAAACAATTGTTATTTAAATTATTTTTTATTGATAAGAAATACATATCACATTTCCAGACAATAATGATAACTTTCTTACCACAAAAGTACTAAAAAAATACTTAAATGCGGTTTCAACAAGATTTTGTTATAAAAAATAATTCAAAATAATTTTTTTATTGATCAAAAACATATTACACATTTCACATCAATTACAATCACTTTTTTGCTACAAACGTACTCAAAAACTACTCAAAAGTGGTTACCACAAGATTTTGTTATAAACAATTATTAATAAAATTATTTGTTTATTGATAAAAAAATATATGTATCACATTTCCAGACAATTATAATTGCTTTTTTGCTACGAAAAAACTACTCAAAAGTGGTTAACGTAAGATTTTTTTATAAAATGTTATTAATAAAATTATTTGTTAATTAACAAAAAGATATGTATCACATTTCCAGACAATTATGATTATTTTTTTGACAGGAAAGTAATAAAAAAATACTCAGGAGCGGTTGTAACAATATTTGGTCTTGAAAAATTATTCAAAATAATTTATTTATCAATTTAAAAAAATTACACATTTTGCATAAATTACAATCACTTTTTTGCCACAAAAGTACAAAAAAATGGCCAAAAAGTAATCAAAAGTGTTGACAGCAAGATTTTGTTATGAAAAGTTATTTGTTTATTAGCAGCCGTACATCTACTTCACGGTTCGCTCAGGTGCTCTATGCAGAAAGAGTGCACTTTCCAAGGTCACATCTCGTGACCTATTAGGGCTAGGATACTTTTTTTATTAAATTATGCTAAATTGACTCCACTCTTATTAATTTATTACAAAAATTGTTGTGGGACTCGCAGGAAACGAGATATTTCTCGAAAACCGGTTTTGGTTAAAAATGCCCAATAAATGGATTTTTCTAAATCTCGCAATGCCCAAACTACACTCAGCACGCGTAAGAGTGCCGGTATCGGAGGTTGTTGGTCCTCAAACGAGAAGCAAGTAAAATCCAGTTCGAACCAGATTTGAAGCGACGACTAATCAGGCGAGTGTTAACACTCAGGACCGTATGTATAGTCTCTGAACCGGTGTTTGAATACGTGCGTCGAAAGTCTCAAAGTAAACAACTTCTATACTACGTATTACGGTACTGCCTTTTCAAGGCTGTGGGGCTGTCGTGCGAAGCTCGTTGGGAGGGACAGAATCACTCAAGCATGAACAGCCGAGAAACTGGCACTCTACCGAGTGGCCCCCAGGCAAGGGATGAGTGTAACAGTGCTAAAAGACTTTTTTCTTTGATGTACGCAGCCTCTTGTTCTTTCTTTGGATTCACAGGAAATTGAGTTTTCTCCAAGTTACCCGTGAAACACTCATCTGTAAAGCAATAAGGTAGAACGGTATAAAGTGGTTTTTGGAACTTCAAGGTCTTTCGCTGAAAATCCAAAAAAGTGGGCAATATCCAATGTACGATAACTCGGAACCTATTGAAGATAGCGGATTATTTTTTGAACAAAATTTGCACATAATTTAGTTCTCTTTCTTTCATCTGCTAGACATTTTGCTTTACAATGCAATGGGAATTATCCACTCTTGAAAACGCAAAGTTTGGAAATGTTTAAAAAAAACCGGGTTCCCCTTCGATATCGTGGTAACATTTTTAATGCGTCAAATAGGACCCCTTAATGAAGCGTTCTCACAAAAAAAATTGGAAAAAGGAATTATTCGGGAATTTCACTTATTTTTCGACGTAATGTCTGGACTACAAGTACTATCTTCAAATAATCCTTTTTCCCGTTTTGAAGATCTAGAAAATTAGGCAGATTCCTGTTACCGACCTTTACCGACATCTTGAACAATTGAGGGTTTGTGTCCGTGCTAAATTGGGAATTCCATGGAACGCAGAAGATGATTGAGGCGTGCTCTACAACATTGAATTGTGTGCTACTTGCTATAAGGGTCATTTCATAAGTGAATAGAGGTACAAAATGATCCTTGTCGTAAGTGGTCTGCAATGCACTGTTATAAAACAAGCTTTGGTTATTGAGTGTGAAAGAGATTTCCTCATCCGCTGAGAGCTTCTAAATTTAGCATCGAGTCAATAGCTCGAGATTTCGGAAGTAGTTTGTGAGTCGTATGAAAGAGAACGTTTTCAAATTTTTTCTTGAATATCTTACGAATTGAGAGCGTAAAATTACCAGTATAGCAGTAGAATTGAAACTCATTGTTTCCAATATAAAAGAAAAAACTGACCTTTATCGATGATGCAAAGTCATTCTGAAAAACAAATCCAGGCCAAGGTAATCGGCAAGGAAAAAACATTATATATAGTACAAGACACAAACTAATTGAACAATGAGTGATTGTAATTCTGAATAAGAAATTGACGACTTCCATATATATAAAAGAAATATGGAAACTTAAGAAACTTCAATCATTTTTGAGGAACACATTTCCTTGTCATCACATCATCTCCCAGTTTATACGTTCTCTCTGCTAAGTAAAAATTCCTCCTAGCTGACTAAATCCAAAATAGAATGTAGAACGTAGGGACAGGAAACAAGGTCACTCATACTTTACCATAGATGCCACAAACATGACAACCATTGTCCTAATTATATTTTTAATTTAATCTGCAATAATTGAATTGCGTTCACAATTTCTCATTCCTCTAAACAAAACAAGCATTCCCAACAAATTAGAATCTGCTGATCGCAATAAACTATACATAAAATTTGTATGAATTCTCTTTCATAGATTCAAATAATAATAACAAATTGCACAACTTGCAAGGTGTAAACAATGAATGACCGAGTTATTGCACTTGTTTAGCTTTGCAAAGTGCCTTATGTTTATCAGCAAACTCTGCATTTATTATTTCTGAGAAACTTTCTTGTACGATTAATCGGCCAATTTAGAGCGATCACACCAGGTCATTCTTTACCTCCACCTTTCTCTCACGTACTAAAACGTATGTACGATATGCTTCCTTCGAGGAGAAATCTGATACGGGCTGGTTTTACGAGGTGCGAAATTTGCTTCGGTTGCCATTGTAAACTCCAAGCGTGGCGAGCTAGGCTGAGAAGGATAGTTCTTGAAAAATGAAAAAAGGCCAATTTCGTGATGAAGTAAACCAGAGAAAACCAATTTGAAGAAAGGAAGGAAGAAACTAATTTTTTAGACCAAAGTATTCCACAGTGTACTACTGCGCAGTTATGATTGTCATAAACGTCTTCTGCGCAGCTCAGTATAGTCTAGATTTCTTCTGCGCGCCTATACGAATATATAGAGGCTATTGCGCAGCTCCAAGTCTGATCAAGCTCAAACACTTCGAATTCAGAGTGAGGGTAATTACTTTTCCTGAATCCAGTTGCAATTACTCAACACTTCAAATCCTTGAATACAGTAGGACAGTCAAAATCCAAGTAGTCAGCCCCTTGCTAATAATCCGATTTGGGGTGACAGGCAACTTTATTCAAATTTGTAATTCAGACTCAAAATATTTGAATCCTAGTCTTCCCTGCTAAAAATTTCGGATTCCGACATTGATCCGAACTCATCCGAAATTGATCCGATTCAATAATTTTTTCCAAGACCCATTCTATGTAATCCGAAAACTGTACGAAAAGAGTCAGGAATTTGTTTGTCTGAGTCCAAAGTCTGTCCAGACAATAATATTCGACTCCGGAAAGAGTCCGCTTTCATCCGAAATGAGTCCGGAGTTTAGTACCCGAAACCATGTTAGTTAAAATGAAGAAGGGAAGTGATCCGATTAAGTCCGAAATCTGTCCGTTCGAAAACATAGACTCCGAAAATAGTCCGGCTCTATCCGAAATAGTCCGGAATTAGAAACCTGGAATTATTCTTGTTGAA
>WSXT02231899.1:0-16196 GCA_011762715.2 Neuroterus valhalla | reverse complement strand
GAGCATATCTCTACATTTATTTCGGTTTCATTTAGAACAAAAATTATTAAGGGGTTTGATACGGCATAAATACGGCCCTACTGAGGACCTTAATTATTTTGGAAGCATAAAAAAGGCTGCCTGGCACAGACCTTATAAGGTTTCTACGTACGGCCCTTTTAATTCCGAGCGTGACGAAACACCATAAGGGCCTGATAAGTTTGACGTATCCGGGCCTTCATTGTAATAAGGCAACCTTTCCTGGACCTGGTACTGCCCTGATTTAAATTTCCGCACGGGTATGCAGTTCCTGTGGAATATGTGCGGTAAAACGGTAATAAACAAATTGAGTATTCTTCAGGAATTTCTCATTTGGTATTTTTCTATCGAGGATTCTCAAGAAGTACGAAAAACTAAACAACCTGAAACAATAAAATTAGTAATATCTGAAGAATTACAAAATTGGAAAAGTTTGAAAGTGAAGTTTCCGTAAAGCGGAATTGGTATTAACTAATTAAAATATAAAATATACCTTAGGACTGATTTGGGATTCTTGAATTCATTAAATTCTAATTAAACTAATTATACGACTATTAAACTATTCCATTAAACGAAAAATTTCTAATCATTTCTCCTTTCCCTATTGTTCATTCTCTTAGATTGAATTTTTTAAAAATGCATTCTAGAACCACTTTGTGCTATATCGACAAAAATAAATTGTGAGCCTGAAAATCATAGAGATTAAATTCACTTAGAATGAACCGTAAAAAAGCTTTTTTGCCTAGTAATTTCCACAAAAAATTACCAGAAAAAAATTCGAATGGATTTATAAAGGACAGGCAGATTTATATTAGTTCGTGGAATTGATAAAACTTTTGAGCGTTGACTACATTCAAGCTTTTTTCGTCCATATCTCACGAAAGTGCAATGTGTAGTAATCATCTGAATTTGTTCCTAATCGAGAGTAAAATGTAGGCGAATTTCAAATAACAATTTCAATATTTTGAGAATAAAGAGACTATTCAAGACATGATTTATTTGAAATTTAAATTTAATTTTGAATTTCTTCTTTATTGGTGCAATTCCAAGAGCATTGCACATGAAAAGTGAATGAAATTCTTCCCCTTTTGAAAAATTTATTTTCCTTGTACTTACATTTTTTCGAATGACGCTTTTCCCAATAGGGACTTGGCTTAATGGTATAATAATAAATAATAAAAATAATTTATTTTTAGCTTGAAAATCTTGAGAATAATTGAGATTAGTTAGAACATAGTTGTTTGATCTCAAACCATTTATAAGTTTTTATTCTAATTTTCAATGTTCACTGTTGAAAATGTTCAATTTTTCACGTTTTCATTAAAAAATGATAAGATTGTAAATAATTTTTTTTCAAGATTGTATTATTTCCAGAATTGAATCTTAATATTTTGAACAAATAAGAAATAAGAAATCCAAATAAGATTTGGAATAATAAGTTCAACAAATTTGTCTATTCATTTAAACAATTATTATTTTCTCGCGCAGTTATTTTTCGGTAACTTTAGAAAAATTGAATAGAGATGAGATGCATATAATTTTTTTTCTGACTGTTCAAATTTACCTCCAAATTGAGTATGAATGGTTTCCATCTCTTTTTGTACACTATTAAATAAATCATTAGAGTTCACTTCTGTGAATTATGATTTAAGTTTTAAAAGACTGATTTTTTTACATTTTTATACTTCTTTCAAATATTAAGAAATTTCGGTAATTTTCATTCAGGCTTTATACGATTATTTATGAGACATTTTTGGAGTTAGTAAAAAATGGATTTAGATTGTATTTCATTATAGAATTTGGAAGTTATTTGTAAATATGAAGCTGACTTACTGTAAAAAAAATCATCTATTTTAATATACATTTACGAAAATACTTTCAAGTTTGATATTTTGTACCTTCCGTTCACGTTTTTTAATAAAAATATTCTTGAGCCAATGAAAATTGTTAAAAACAACAACAAGACGGTCTCAACAGAACTTACTGCATTTCGATATCATTTAATTTTATGTTTACTTCGATAAATACAATTTGGAAATATTTTTCGAAAAATAATTTTTCAAACAAATAATATTTGTTCAAACATTAAAAAAAGGTCCATACATTATTTTTCGGGAATTTATAATTGTTTAAAGTAGTTGGATTTGTTTGAACAGATGGAAATTGTTCAAAAAATTATGAGAAATATTCAAATGGTCCATTAGTAATCATTTTTAAGAAAAAAGACGACGAAAATTGCTGAAAAGTAACGATGATACAGGGGGCAATTTTTTCTGTAGTTTGAAAATCGTTTTTTGAACGGAGCCACATCATATCACATGCAGAAGAAGTCTCACCTGGAGCATTTCCCGCCTGCGGCAAGTCTGGCTTGCGGCATGTCTCTTTTGAGGCATGTCTCCCTTGTGGCGTCTTTCCAGAGTAGATTGCCAATTTTGTGGCAAGCCTTCCGAACCAAACTGTCTTCTAGCGGCATCTCTTTCCCTCCAAAGTGGTATAAGGACGGCATCTCTCCCCCGAGGGGCTATTCATTCTCGAATTAAACTAATTTTAGGCTTAAAATCTTCTTAAAGCTCTTATATGTAACGAAAGATAGTGAGAAATGAAGAAAATTTCGAAGTGAGAGAATACTGTTCATGTAAATGATGTAGGTCAAATGCAGGATAGGCACGCCTGTGATTTGTCATGAAAATAATGTAGGTCACATAGTCAAAAATGATAAATCGGGTTAGTGAGACTTGCCGCACTTTTGCCACTTTGGCGGAAAAGAGATGCTGCAGGGAGACAATTTGAATTGGTAGGCTTGCAAAAAAATTGGCACTCTACTCGAGAGAGATGCCGCAGGAGATTCTTGCCGCAGAAGGGAAATTCCGCAAAAGAGACTTGCTGACGGTGAGACGTGCCGCAAGAGAGACTTACCGCAGATGAGACTTGCCACTTGTGACTCGAAATGGATCATTTCTGACCACCCTCATGTCTTTGTTTTAATAGCTATTTACTGTTATTAATTTACTGTTATTTACATAATTTGTTATCAAATTTGAAAAATTTCAAATTAGGAGTTATTCTATTAGAAGACCAATAGAGGAATGTCTCACCTACGACAAGTCTTGCCTGCGGCATGTCTCACCTGCGTTAAGTCTCCCTTGCGACATATCTCTCCTGCGGCAAACCTCCCTTGTGAAATCCTTCCCAAATCCAGATTCGGTCCGAATGGTCTACCTGCGGCATCTCTCCCCCTCTGAAGTGGCAAATGTTCGGTTATAAAAATAATTCTTTCTATTAAAAAAGGAACGAATTGGAAGCAATGTTGAATCTCTAACCAAATGTGTAGAATTTCCTCTAAAAGAAATCAATTTTGAACCAAAAATATGATGGTACACTCTTCGATTTGGAAGAAATCTCGTTGGTTAAAAGTTTCAGATTAGACTTACCACATATGAGACTTGATGCAAAGAGACTTGCCGCAGGTGAGACATGCCGCAAATGAGACTTGCCACACGTGATATTTGCCACAAAGAGACTTCCCACATGTGAGACTTGCCATAGATGAGACTTTCCACATGTGAGATTTGGCACAAAGAGACTTGCCACATGTGAGACTTGCCGCGAATTGGATTGCCACACGTGAGATTTACCGCGAAGAGACTTGCCGCAGGTGACACATTCCGCAAATGATACTTTCCACACGTGGGATTTCCCACAAATAGACTTGCCACATGTGAGACTTGCCACACGTGAGATTTGACATAAAGAGACTTGCCACATGTAAGACTTGCCACATATGAGACTTGCCGCAAATGAGACTTGCCACGCGTGAGATTTGCCACAAAGAGATTTGTCACATATGAGACTTTTCACACGTGAGATTTGCCACAAAGAGACTTGCCACATGTGAGACTTGCCGCGAATCTTATTGCCATGCGTGAGATTTACCGTAAAGAGGCTTGCGCAGGTGAAACATTCCGCAAATGAGACTTGTCACACGTAACTTGCCACATGTGAGCCTTAACACATGTGAGATTTGGCATAGAGGGACTTGCTACATGTAAGACTTGCCACATATGAGACTAACCACATATGAGACTTGCCGCAAATGAGACTAACCATACGTGAGATTTGTCACAAAGAGATTTGCCACATATGAGACTTTCCACACGTGAGACTTGCCGAAAAGAGACTTGCCACATGTGAGACTTGCCGCAAGTGGGACTAGAAACACTTTGGATTTGCCACAAAGAGACTTGCCACAAAGAGACTTGCCACATGTGAGACTTGCAGCAGATCAGACTTACCACGTGCGAGATTTGCCACAAAGAGACTTCCCACATGTGAGACTTGCCGTGAATTGGATTGCCACGGGTGAGATTTACCGTAAAGAGACTTGCGCAGGTGGCACATTCTGCGAATGAGATTATTTGAAGATTTGTTTCCAAACTTTCAATAAAAGAAGCTTACCAATTTTAAAGAAGAAACAGAAGAGACGAAGATCCAAAATCTTAAATAGAGAGTTGAAGTAATTTGTTAGAAAGTAGTTTTTATTTGTTTAAAGGTTCGTTTCGTTGGAAATTTAATCATTCAGCTAATGATTCGCTTCCTTGCGTAATATCTATGAGTTAGAATTTTAATTATAGAAATAATTGTGTTCATAAAAAAATCGAAGTGGAGGCAGAGTTGAAAGTCTAACAAAATGCGTATAGAATTTCCTCTAAAATAAATAAATTTTGAACCAAAAATATTACAGTACACTCTTCGATTTGAAAGAAATCTCGTTGGTGGAGAGTTCAGATGAGACTTGCCGCAGTTCAGACATGCCGCAAATGAGACTTGCTGCGTATGAATTGATAAAATACTTGGATTGATACACTAGTAAAGCTTTAGACTTCCAATAATTGAAACGTACCAATTGAAATGAAAGAACAAAAGAGAAGAAGATTAAAAATTGAATTCCTAAGAGAAAATACCTTCGACATGTTCGGCCTGAGGTAATTCGGCCCAATTTTCCTATCAAGATAATTTTGAAGTAAGGGCAAGTAAGGAAAGTGAGGACAAATGAAGGAAGTGATGAGAAATGAGGTATAGTGAGAAATGAAGGGTAGTAAGAAGTAATGAGAAGATTCGTAGGGACGGAAAATAAGGAGAATTGAGGGAAATATTTTGAGGGAAAGAAGACCGCAGGAAAAAAGGAATAAGGTGAAGGACAAGATGGGAATTGAATTGATCAAGAAATTTATTACAACTTTTTTTAAAGAAATCGTCTGTGCAAAAAGGACCGCATTCCATGTTCTGCTGAGATTTGAAACCGGGACCTTTCGTAATACAGACGAGTGCTCTCCCAACTGAGCTACGGAACGGTCCAAATTTCTGGAACGTTCTGTAGCTCAGTTGAGAGAGCACTCGTCTGGATAATAAAAGGTCCCGGGTTCGGATCCCAGCAGAGCGAGTAACTTGATCCTTTTTCACAGAAAGTTGTATTTAGTTTATTAGAAGAATATCATAATTTCAAATTCAAGAACCAGGAAAAATTGCCAACAATTTTTCTCGAAACGTAAAAACTTGAAAAAGAATTCTCAAGGTCGTTTTCAAGACGCGGTATCGAAGGATTCTCGAGTCCTTAGTCGATGCTGAGTCAGAGAAGAATGCAAAAAACGATTAGGCAAGTAAAATACCATATAGGAATGGAATGAACGAAGGAAGTAAGGGTGGAAGATTAAAAGGAAGAGAAGAAGAAATGGAGGAACGTCACAGCTCACAAGGTATTCGAAGCGTGTCTGATTGTCCTCTTCCAACATCCAGGATCCCTTTGCCAAAGCCAGTTCTCACGACGAGGAAAAATGTATACAAGCATACAATCTTAGAAGGTCGTGCTGCCTACATCCCATAGCCTACAACCACACAGAGAGAGTTCCAGACCTTAGGCGACAGACAGACTGTCTGGCATGGTGCATTTCTATCTTCTCTTCACTAATAGCACCAAATAGTCTTCTCCTTACTACCTTAGTGACTTGAGTCCAGTGGAGGTTGTTCAGTGCCACTGTCATTTTGTTAACAAAAAAAGAATCACCATGGAATGCACATTAAAACCATACACAATAATAGCAAGTTATTGAACAGAAGTTTGATAGTTATTGCAAAGAAACATTGACCATAAAAGAGCCAGGAATTATTCTCATCAGAATATGAGGAGCGGATTAGTCAGTTATTCTGTCATCATTCCTCTTGGTAATTTTTCTCAAATATACACTGTGTTTATCGTGGCCACATGCGGCAAGTCTCTCCTGCGGTATCTCTCCCCTGCTACATCTCTCTCCTGTGGCATCTCTCCTCTATGGTATCTCTCTCCTGTGGTATCTCTCCACTTCGGCATCTCTCTCCTGTGGCATCTATCCCCTGGGGCATCTCTCCCCCGTGTCATCTCTCCTCTTTAGATTGCCTGTAGAGACGACTTTCCGAAAAAATAATTTCATTCGCAACCAAGAAAATGTGTTTACAACCAAAATGAAGAATCTTTGACAACAATGTTGAACCTCTAACGGAAATAAAGGAATTCAGACTTGGGCTTATTATTTTTTAACCAAGAACGAATTCCCAACATAATATGGAACACTTCAACCAAGTGCGTTTTAAATAAGAAAATTGGATTTTTAACTGAAATGTTGAATTTCCAACTGGAATAAATTTCAACTTCCGAACTATTAGTTGGACTTTCAAGTGTTGAGATGAGTTTTTGACAGAAAAAACGATTTCCTCACGTAAAAAGACGAATTAATTTCGAATAAAATAATTTATTACCCCCTGTCCCTTCAAAAAAAATTTGCAACCAAGGAAATGTGTCTTCAAACAGAATTAATAAATTTCAACTACGATTCTGGACTTTTAACATAATGAAATGAATTTAGGGTTATGCGAAAGAGTATTTTTCTAAATAGATAGATTTCTAATGAAATAGAAAATAATTTAACTAAATAAGTGAGCTTCCAATAAAAGTAATTGGATTTTCAACCAAAATCTTCAATTTCTAACTAAAATGAATAAATTCAGGATTGGATTAATAAATTTTTAGTAAGAAAAAGTCGGATTTCGAACAAAATATCCAATTTTTAAATGAGTGATTTCTTAATTAAAAAATTGGATTTTCAACCCCAAATATTAAATTTATAACTGAAAAAATGGATGCAGGATTAGGCAAATTAATTTTCAACTAGAAAAGTCGGATTGCGAACAAAATGTCCAATTTTTCAAATCAGTAGTATTTTCATTGTATATTGGATTTTCTAGCAAAATCTTCCATTTCTAACTGAAATGATTAAATTTAAGATTGGGCAAATTAATATCCAACTAGAAAAGTCCGATTTCCAACAAAATATCTAACTTTCCAAATAAGTGAGTTTCTAATAAAAAAATTGGATTTTCAACCACAATCTTCAATTTCCAACTGAAATGAATGGATTTAGGGTTGGGCAAATACATTTTCTACTAGAGAAGTCGGATTTACAACATTGTTTACAATTTTTCAAATGAGTGAACTTTCAATAAAAAAATTGGATTTTTAACAAAAATCTTCAAATTATAACAATTAAGAATGGATTCAGGATTGGGTAATTTTTCAACTATAAAAGTGGGATGTTCAACGAAATATCCAATTTTTTTATCAAATAAGTGAAATTCCATAGAAAATTGAATTTTTAACACAAAAGTTCAACTTCCAACCCAATTAATAAATTCCAATCGAAAAGATGAATTTTCAACCAGAAAAATGAAAATCCTATTCGAAGAGACTAAATTATTATGAAATAATTCATAATAATTCATTTTCTTGTTTCTTAATACAAGAAAATTGGTTTTCAACGAGAATAAAGAAATTTCGACTACAATGTTAAAGTTTCGAATAAAGTGAAGAATTTTGAGTTGAGTACATTACTTTTTACCCAAGAAGACAAATTTTCCACCATTGAATTTTAAATTTTAACATGTCGAAAAAACATGTTTTTAACAATGTTTGGAATTGAATAATTATAAATGCGAAGTTTGTGAATCTATTTATCCAATTTATAATTGAATATTCCTGAATTCAAAGTTTTAAGAATAAATATTTTTGAATCAAAATTTAAAAAATTAGATGACTTCAAAGTGAAAGGATGGATAATTTTTGACTTTTCAAAATTTCATCATTTCTCGTAAAAGCATAAAGATTTCATTTAAGCAAAGATTGTACAAAAAGCATCCGAACTTTTTGAAATTGAAATTTAATATTTTTGAACCTAAATTTGTTAGAATTGAAATTTTAGACTCAACTTTAAATTCATAACATTATAAATAATATTTTATTCAAAGTTAAATAATTTCTAAACGAAACAGTTAATAATATAAAAATTGAAAATTCAAACTGTCCGGAATGGAACAATTCTCAATGAAAACCGGTCAGAATAAGAATAATGTAAAAATTATAATATGTTTGAAAGTGTAGAATTTTCAGTTGAATGTTTGAAGGAAGGCTATTAATCTTCATCCTGTTATTTTCCAAATTCAAATCATGCAAATGCAGAATTTCGATTTTGAATTGAAAAGTTTCAATTTGAAAGCTTTAAGGGGTGAATAATCTTGCATCCGAATTTGAGAAATAGGACAACTTCGAGAATATTACAAATTTCGAAATTGAGCATTTTTTGGAATCGTGTGTTTAAATTCATTAGTAATGTATGTGATTGATAAATAATTATTTCGAAAAAAAGCGTTGCAAATCGAACAATTGTATTTCAAAGGCTCTCAAAAATTGAATAATTTGAACTCTTGAAAATGTTTCAAAGTATAGAATTTTCAGTTTGAAGTTCAAAAAAAAGGACAATATGCATTCAAACTACTCCAATTTGTAATTAAAGGAGTTCAGATCAAAATGTTTCAAAAATTGAAATCCCCCATTTAACTTTGGAAATATAACATTTCAGATGATATTTTAATGAAGACCTTGGAAATTCAAAACTTCAGATTTCAAGTTTGGAAATGCATATTTTCAGATTCAAATTTGGTTATTTTGAATTGCAAACTTGAAAAATTGTATGATTCCAGATAAAAATGTAGGAAATGAATTGAAATTTCCAACCAGATAGAATATGTTCCAATTAAAGTGATTGGATTTTTAACCAACATGTTCAATTTCTAACTAAAATGAATAAATTTAGGATTGGGCTGATACATTTTAACTAGAAAATTCGGATGTGCCACAAAATATAGAATTCTTCAAATGAGTGAGTTTCTAATAAAAAAATTGGATTTTTAACCAAAATATCCCATTTTTTAACCAAATAAGTGAGAACCAAAATGTTCAATTTCCAACTGAAATGAATGTCCTGTAAAAGGATTCAGTTATTTGATAAGGGAGCATGCCAGGGAGTTTTTTGCTAATGCTCGTTCTCACTAGGACGTTGTTATTGTCGATTTTCGGGAGCATGTAAAATCTAAGAGAGCTGGAATAGTCGGTATCAATATGGGTAATTTTTGTTTGTAAGGTTTGGAGTCCTCTTAGAGCGCTCTTGTTTTGTTTACAATTCTTCAGTGGTATCTTTTTTCACTTTTTTGCAGGTATCGCCGGTAAGTAGTTCCTTGATTTTGTTGTTGTAATCTTCTTTTTTCATGATGACTGTTATGTTGCCTTTATCTGTAGGTAAAACCATGATGTCTTCATTGTAAAAAGGTCCAATTTACCAACTGTCAGATCTTAGGATGTTTGATAATAGAGGGTGTAGTTCTAATAGTTTTTTGGAGGTGGTATCTACGCTAAATTTCATATGTTGGATTCTTCCCTTCTGGGGAAGCAAAACTGTTTTAGTTTAGTTTAGTTTAGAATTAATTCAAGCTTTGGGACATTTGGTGCCCTCTGAACCATTCAACACTAGTGGCGGCAAAGCTGACGTGTCGATGTTACCAAGATAGTCAGGAATACCTAATACCTAATACCTAATACAGAGCCCTGAGGGACTCCAGGAGTTACCGGAAGCCAATTGGATGAAATGTTTTCATCAGGGACGAATACCTTTCGTTGCCTGTCTAGAAGATAAGCTAAAAACCATGCTACAACTTCATTTGAACAACCGATTTTCTTGAGCTTGCTAAAAAGAATACCATGATCCGGTTCATCGAAAGCCTCACTGGAGTCAAATAGAACCAAACCGGTGATCATACGCAAGTCTATGGCATACCTTATACTCAAAAAACTTGGAGGACGCGCACAACATTGATGGGACAATTGGAAAGGTTAACCAAGTGAGGGAGTTACGTCACCATACCTCTCTTGATGTAGCTTATAGAGATACCATCAATTTCATGTAGCATGATTTGGATTTTGTCGCACGCCGTCAACACGGCATCTCAAATTCAGAAGTTTTTCTTTCCCTTCTGCGTCGGTTCAGTTAAATTCATTAACGTTTTGTTTTTTCCCTTTTGCAAGCATTCTTTCTAATACACATCATCAATTGTGCAGTTTTTTTGTGTAATTTGATTCTTGGTGGTATTCAATAAAGGACAGGGCATAGTCGGTCCGGTTGCGGGTTGGAAGGCGACAGTCTGCTTATCGCGCTAACTTTCGCATCCACATACTATAAAATTTCCACCAATCATTGTAACGCTTCCCCCCGAATACCTTCGCGGCATCGGTCATCCCGCGGCATCAGGCGATTGGTTCGTCCCGTGCTAATCGGCGACCAATCGACGGATGTCCCCTCCATGTCTCGCTCCGCTGGTGGGTGCGCTTGACCCAGCGGACAGGGCATAAATAAAGATGCCTCGGTGTCACGAGGGTCAGTTCTCTTTGGTCTTGTAAGGAGCAAGGAGTGAACCTCTGCAGATTTTTGGAAGTCATTGCTTTTCAACCCCGCCTGTATAGGGTCAGCCAGGCTTTGCCGAGAAGACCCGTAGCCAAACATCAGCGTTTCTAGCAGTCGAAGAAAAATGGTTATATTTATTTCAAAGTCAATCACCCTTAACTTTCGCCTCCAACTATCCTAATCCAACAAAGGTCCCCTATCAAACATGCAACAAAGGTCCCACATCCACCCACATCAAGCATGTAACGAAGGTCTTCATCAAACATGTAACGAAGGTCCTCACCAAACATATAAAGAAGGTCTTCATCAAACATATAACATAGCGAAACTGCCGAAGAATTCACCCTATCTTGAAAACACAACATATCGGTAGGTAAGAGTGAAACAGGGCACCAAACATCTTTGATTAGTGCGTTGTTTCTCTCCTCTGCTTACTGCCTTGCTTTGGGTTAGGGCATGTCTACGTAAGTCAAACATCGGCGTAGGAAGAAGTGGATGACACTTTGACAATATTTCGTATCACAGGAGGACCCTCACGTGGAACTTAATCCCGTGGACGTTGTGCCCGAACCTCGAGGCAACCCCTGCTTACCGGAGGACGCCCAGGCGGAACTTAATCCCGTGGCCGACGTCCCTGCGTTCTAGCCCTCTGCCGGGTCACTTGAGGACACCCACGTGGATATACATCCCGTGGCTGGGGTCCCAGTGATTTTGGCATCCTCAACAACAACCTGCATTTATAAGAGATCAGGTAGACCCCCCTCCCCCCTAAAGGGAAGTTCGTCTCCTATCCGTGACCTCCACAACTGGTCCTTATCAGGACCAAGATCGGCCCTTCTCAGGAGCATCAATTTTATTTCTTTTATGAAGGAACTGAGTTTTTGAGAGTCCTCACAGCTAAACCGCATTGGACCCAAAACCTTCCGAAAATCCCCATCATCACAACAAAATTGTTAGTCCTAGGCCTCCTTGCATCCACGGCTTTGTATTGGGGTAACCACGCTAAGCGACCGTGATCCCTAAGTCCTCTTATTTCGGACGAAATTAAGGAGTAACACTATACTTTCCCTTTCTGTTGACTACAATTTCAATGTTCACAAATGGTTTTCTGATTCTAAGAATTATGGGACTATGTTGTTTTCCTTGTATCATTTCAAGAAGGCTAAGGATCTTCGTACCCTAACTTGAGAAGACCTGATCTCACTGAAGGTGTTGGTTTCAGTTAGAAATCTCTCCTCTTATAGTTTTTTGATAATTTTGAACCCCCAAAATTGAATAGAGGTAAATATTTAACTTGTCCTGGTATGACAAGTGTCATTTGTTCTGAGAATGCCTAATTAGAGTTCAAAAATTTGCAAGTACTGCCTCCTGCAGAAGGAAGTAAGACAAAGAGAAGTGCTACAATAAAAGACCGACCAGTATCGCCACAAAGATCAGCGGAGCATTGTAAGAGTTGTAAATAAATCCTTAATGATCTTGGTTCTCCTCCCTCTTTCACCCTTTCTCCGTAACCCTTTACCCAACTAATTATGCCAGCTAGAAAGACACTGACTGTATCGCGCGCACCGCTCACGACTCCTACCACCCATTGGTAATTAATAATCCCAGGCCTTCAAGGCTTTTGCTTTATCGCATCGATAAACCTTTTACCGCCGAAAAATCGCTTCGGAGAGGCTCAGCCACCTTTAAAAGGTTGCAAAAATATATTATACGCGTTGTTGGATCAGTGTTTAATGCGAGATAAAAATTTATAAAGATAATAAATTTTTGACACTGGAATGTAATTGTACATACATATGGTGCTTGAAAACATTTTAATGTTATTTACTAAAGATATCTTGTTGTTTCGGTTATTCTTTTTTGCGTATAATGTTTTCAAATTACGAATCTGTTGTTTATTGAAGAATTAACGAAAAATTATTGAGCCCCTAGAGGTTGAAGTGCATTTATTCTCACAAAGGTACCCCAAACCCGAACTCAGCGCATTTGATAATTCTTGTATATACTGTAGTAAATTAAAGAAACAAGAGATTCGTATTTTTTTTAACGATGAAAAAACATATCGAAGGGGTGAAATCCACCCTGAAAGTTCACGCCCAAAGTATGGAAAGTAAAACAAATTCTGGTATGTTGCAACCACTATTTTTAATACGCGAAAAATTTGAAGATTAACATAATTTTCTGCAGTAACAACTTAAGGAATAGTGTAATTATACCCAAAATTTTTTGTTTATAAAAAAATAGATGAATAAAGTTTGTGTTTCTGTGCATTTTTATAAAAAATATTTCTAGAAGGTTATGCATTTGAAGGGCGAAATCCACCCTTAAAGTTCACCCCCATAACAAGTTTTTTTACCAACTTTTTTCCAAATAAATATTTTCTAGTAAAACCAAGTGGGTAATATTCCTTGTAGAAAGTTTAACAAATTCTGCTGTATTTGACTTTTTGGGGCTGCAACCTCTATTTTTAATACGCGAAAACTGAAAAATTGACATCATTTTCTGCAATAAAAATATGGAAAATAGTGTGGATATAACCAAAATTTTATGTTTGTGAAGAAAATAGGATAACAAAGTTTGTGTTTTTCTGCATCTTCAATGAAAAATATTTTTAGAAGTTAAAGCCGCCCCTAATAATGAAAATTAGTACTTTGGATATCAAAATAGTTTAAAAGCGAATTTTTCAATTTTTACTGCTTTGTAGATATTATTATAATTGAAATATACTAAAAACACTTTTGAAGGGTGAAATCTATTCTCAAAGTTCATCTCCCAAAGGTTTTTTTTTAACTTTTCTTCTTGTAAATATTTTTTTGTAAAACCAAGTGGGTAATAATCCTTATTAAAAGTGGAACAAATTATGGTGTGTTTGACTTCTGTGGGTTGCAACCCCTCTTTTTATTACGCGAAAGATTACAAAATTGACATCATTTTCTGCAGTGAAAACTTGAGGAAAAGTGTAATTATAACCAAAATTTCATGTTTATAGAGAAAGAAAAAATAAGGTTTGTGTTTTTCTGCATTTCTAATTCAAAATATTTTTTAGAAGGTAAAGACGACACTGTTAATGAAAATTAGTACTTTGGATATTAAAATAATTTTAAAGCGAATTTTTATAATATTTATTGCTTTGCTGATATTATTATAATAAATATATTCTAAAAACACATTCAAAGGGTGAAAAAACCCTCAAAATTTACCCCCAAAACAGATTTTTCCCAAAAACTCTTTTCCTAACCAATATTTTCTAGTAAAACCAAGTGGTTAATATTCCTGGTAGAAAGTATAACAAATTCTGGTGTATATAACTTTTCGGGGTTGTAACCCCTATTTTCGATAGGTAAAAAATTGATATGAATTTCCAGTGAAAAAATGGTTTAGTTTTGAACAGACATTTTGTGCTTTGAAAGAAAATGAAAAAAGTAGATCCTCCAATTCCTGAATTATCAATAAAAATTATTTTAGAGGGTAAACCTACTCTTAATAATAAAAATTAGTATCTAATGTGTAGATAATGCGATGGCTTCAAATGAATTTTCTAATCTTCAGTACTTGGTGGCCGTGGCCGTACTGAAAATGTTAGAAAGAATTGAATAATTTAATTATTATTAAAATATTATTTTTACATTTTCCAATGCGAGTGGTCAAATATTAAGTTTTGATTTATTATAATAATAATGTATGCACCATGATAATCTACTTCAGGGGTGTCCAACGCAAGCCTGGCACGCTTCTCCTTTCTTCTCCTTCTCCGAGCGCTTCTTCGAGAATTCTCTTCTCGTTTCTCCTTTGCACATCGCGCTCACCGCATAAACGCATTCAAGGTTGTAAGGAAGGGGATTGACGAGTGACAGTTATTTAAACCGTTGCTCACGCGTTGGACACCTCTGATCTACTTGCAATTATTAAATAAAATAATGTTATTTTTGTTTTGTAGAGTTTTTTTGATCAGTTTAGAATCCTTTATATAAAAGTAAATAGAATATTAACAGTTGAAGTTAATTAAAAAACCATACAAATGGAATAACATTAGTTTGTTTAGTAGTTGTATGTAGAATATTGTAGTGCGATAAAACGTTTGTGTATAAAAGAGTAGGGTCTCTCAATTATCAAATTGATATCGCATACGGAAAATAAATATCAAAACTGAACCAAATGAAATGATGTTATCAAATTCTTAATTTTTATCCATATGTTGAAAGTGAGTTATTTTTATATTGTTTTCTTAATTATAAGTCTTCCCAACCCTCACTTCCATTTAAATTGTTAACTTTCTATTCATTTTCATATAAACGATTTTAAACTGATTAGACAAACTCTACGGAGCAAATATAACATGATTTTATTTAATAATTACAAGTAGATTATCATGGTGCATACATCATTATTATTATAATTATTCATAATTTGATATTTGACCACTCGTGTTCAAAAATGTTGAAATAATATTATAATAGTGAATTAATCATTTACTTCTTTCTAACATTTTTAGTATGGCGACGGCCACCGAGTACTGAAAATTAGAAAATTCATTTGGAACCATCGCATTATCTACCCATTTTATACTAATTTATATCAATAAGAGTAGATTCAACCTCTAAAATGATTTTATATAGATAATTCAAAAAATGGAGAATTCTTTTTTTCTATCTTCTTTCAAAGCATAAATATCTGTTCAAAATTGAACTTTTTTTTTACTGCAAAAATTCATGTCAATTTTTCACCCATCAAAAGTAGGGGTTGCAACCCTCAAAAGTCAAATACACCAAAATTTGTTATACTTTCTATGAGGAATATTACCCACTTGGTTTTACAAAACAATATTGATTAGAAGAAAAGTTATTTGAAAAAAAATATTTTTGGGGGTGTTAAAGAAATAATTGCGGACTGGCGTGGGTCAGCGAATCACCTATATCATACAAAACAAGAGGCTCCTCCGCCTCATCAGGCCCAAAAAATGTTGGGGAACTCCCCGAAAAATCAGCACAGATGTCGCCTCCGGAAGCTACGACCACGATGGCTCTCCCAGAACCATCGATCCCAACGCAACCGGAGGAAATACGTCATCCGACTCGTCACTTCCACAACACCGAAGATGATCGAGTCGGGAACCCATTTATCATGAGAAATCGAATCACTTAATAGAATGGTCTTAGTACTCACGGGACTCCTAATTGTCGGAGCCCTTACCAGTTGATACCTCGACTCGTCCTTCAGTCCTCTACAGCTGAGCCGATATGGCAGTCGTCCATAAAGTATGAGATCCTACACTGAGAGACAGTTGGCACAGTCACTGCGCCTGAACTGTTTCCAGCACGCCCAACTCGTACACAATAAGTGTGCTCGAAAAGGCGCAGTAGC